>BJBW01013776.1:0-72447 GCA_004320125.1 Scolopax mira | reverse complement strand
GGGGAGTCAGACTAGATGACCTTTGAAGGTCCCTTCTGGCCCAGATGATTCTATGATTTTATGATTATATGAAATTATGCCAATGTTGATGCTCCATGCTTGACTTCTTAGCCCAAACTTTTCAGGGTGTCACTAGCAAATAGGCATAGGAGTTTAATTTTTATGTCACCATTGTTGAAGTCTAGTTATGAATGGTGTCATGGCTAATTTGGTATTTTTCTCCTATTATGAACTAAAAGTCCTTAATATAAAAATATTAAACACCAATGTGTTTTTCAGCATGAGAAAGATGTGGGAAAATTAATATACTCATTAAACTTCCTAATTTAATGAGGGGGGAAGAGAACTGTGGGTGATCACGAGAGTAATAGTCCTTGCAAGATTCCTGTGGTGCAAAATAGTTAATAAATTAATATTGCTATATATTCTATCAGGTCTTGATGAACAAGTAATAAAAAGCATATTATATCCTCTAAAGCTCTCAAAATATTATCTAAAAATGCATACAGAATAACATAAATAAAAAAACAGTGAGGTAAAAAAAACCTGAAATCCCAGCTTGACGTTTTTACTTATTCTGTGAATTTATCTCTGTAAGGGAGACATTGTTCGAATTCGCTACATACTTCTGTAGGATTTTGCAGCAAAACCTCAAAATCTTTTTTAATTAAGAATTAAAATGTATTAACCATAAGCAACTATAACCAAATTACCATGGTCATAACATTTTTTGTTCAGACTGTATTTCATTACAATAGATTGTTATGCTAAAGTCACAATGTTTCATATAATCACATACTTAGAATCCAATTTCCAACGGAAAAAATAAAATAATCCAGGAAGAAATAGGCAGATTTGTTGGGCTCCAAGTCAATATTTTCAAAACAATTTGCTTGAAAGCAATTTGATGTGGATAATTTCTACAACTCTAGATTTTATTCCACTCGGAACTGAGGATTGATTTTTAAAGTGTTTATTTCCTTTCCAAGTGGAACATGATGATCCAGCCATACAACTTCCAAGCTCATTGTTTCTGTGGAGTAGTTATTCAACTGAACTACCACTGTACATTTGAATGCCAAACACACACATTTATTGCTAGATGCTGAGATTATTCTTTGCTTGAAATTTTTATTTCATCTTTCTGAATTTCTTGGTTACTTGGAGATGGGACCTTTTACCAACTCTGCAAGCTCCATAAAATGGCTTTTATGACTATCATTAAAAAAAATAAAATAAAATAATCATGCTTTGCAATAAAACAGGAACAGATATCCACACATTGATAGAACAGATCTCGGAGTATCTATGTGAATCCATCAGATGGACAAATAAATGAATTATTATCTATTAGATCATTTTGTCCAAAAGACTTTGACCCGATTCAGAACTGTACTAAACACATTCAGGTCAGGCAGTAAACACTGTGATACCAATTTGCACAAACTCCAGAACTACTGCTTTTTCAAATAAGCATCATTTGTATAAAATTAAAAATAGGCGTCACCTAATTATAGTCACTTCTAATCCCTAGATGTCTCTAATCTGAGTGGGATGTTTCTTCGTCCTACACATGCACTATGAAAAACTAGAGAATGTAACTTCCATCCCAAATATTCCATGTTTAATCTAATCCACCAGCTTTGTAAATCCTTACCAGCCACTGGACGTGAAAAGACCAGTTTTAAAACACCCTATTGAGTAGCCCTTACGGAATTATGCTTTAGGCAAGTATCTTAATTAAAAGAAAACGTAAGAGCAGAGTTTTTTATTAGCTCAAAACTTCTTAGAGTTTGTGGTGACTTTTTGCAGACTTTTGAAACAATGTTGCCCTCTAGCTCTCATAGAATGAAAAATAAAATAACTTTTAAAAGCTCATCATGTGACTTGGGAGAAACCAATCCAACTTGAAACTTG
Source organism: Scolopax mira (assembly GCA_004320125.1). Taxonomy (NCBI): domain Eukaryota; kingdom Metazoa; phylum Chordata; class Aves; order Charadriiformes; family Scolopacidae; genus Scolopax; species Scolopax mira. The sequence continues at coordinate 70,530 of BJBW01013776.1, read as the reverse complement.
TCTGTATATTTCTTATTCAGGTAAAACCTTGGCCTTGCTAATGTCTGTCTCCACTATTTCTCTAAAGGTATTTTCTTCTTGTAAAAGATGGCATTTCAACTATGAGGTAAACTCATACATGTTGAGTTGTCTGATACAGTATGAAAACCTAAGTTATGAAGTACCTAGAGGTACCTTCATAAGTACCTTTGAATTTCAATAAATTTTAATTATAATCAAAAAGGACTCTTCATCTTAAATGACAAATAATAACTTAAAGACCTGTCAGAATGATATTCCACTTGTAAGAGGAAAATGCTGTCCTTCTTGAACCTATCAAAGACGTCACTTGTGTGATAAAATTGCTGTGGTTCACTTTATAGAGAGAATGGATCTGAGCCAACACAGTTACACAGTTGACATACTGCTAATTCATATTCTGTAATTCAGAAGTAGTGTTCTATGAGTTTAAGAATGAGAATTAGCTACACATCTTTTAGTTAGCAGATTTTGTGTTTGGTTGGGTTTTGTTCGTTGGGTTTTTTGGGTTTTTTTTTGGTTCTCCCTCCACCCCACCACTCCCACTCCCCCGATATTTGAACCTGCTTGAAAACGAGCAATTTCTTTTGAGCGCTGTCTCATCTCCTGAATATCTACTCAGGGCATCAATTAATAATGATGACCAAGAAATCGGTTTTAGAACAGATTTATGAACTTGTCCCGAAGAATGTTCAGCACAGCGAGAACTCAAAAGCCTACAAGATTGGGCACCAAACCATTACAAATTGTTCAAGTTTCCCAAGTCAGCAGTGGTACAGTGACTGAGTGGACTGTGACACACTAAGCAGAAGAGTCTTGGTAGTTCAGGATAATCTCTTACCTGTGAGCAGTAGTCAGATCATGACACCAGAGAGTGTATATATTCCCCATGCCTAGCTTCTTGAGAAAAGGTCTGCAGATCAATTACCCTTCTGCATGGAAAAAGTTGATTTTTCTTGTTAGAATTTGGCTGGATATTTACACATGTAACTTCCAAAGTATGAACTTAAGAACTTGAAGATATTGTGTTCTCATTTAAATTAAGTCAGCAGAAGTTACTGGGAGAGTCACTGAATAAATTACAAAGTACAAATTGTTTTACTATGAAAGCTGAAAGATTCCTAATTCAGCTTTTAATTCCATTGTACTGCGAATGGCAGAATTTCTCATTATCTCACTTGTTGCAAGCATTTGTTGTTGTCAATGTCAGCCAAAGATAATGAAAAACAAACTTCCATAGGCTATTAATGAATCTATTTTCAGCAGTGTTTAAAACAGAATAAAATTTCTTTTAGTGCCTATACTTATTGTCAAATGGGAATAGAAACTTCCAACTTGTCATGTCAGCTTCTTCCAATTGTCAAGATGGAAGAGTTTCTTGCTCCTTTGGTCTTTAGAAGAAAAACAAATGCTTTAAAACTATAATATTAAGAAACATATTGCAAATATATACTTCTAGATAACTTGTGGAGGTAACAAAATATTTCTTCTTTTCTATAAGAGAGCAGTATGCATATTTTAGAAGTAAAATTAAAAACTATTTGCCTATACAAGTCAGACTGATATAAGGATACATATTTGCTGACCACTTTCTTTTGAGGGTTGGGTTTTGCTTTTTTTATTTATCCATATAATTTTACTTTTTAAAGCTAAGCATGTTTAGACATTTTCCTGGCTTCTCTAAATTCCCAGTGTCAGCATTGTCATGAGGCCAGTTGTGAAGTATATTATAAGCATTTGTTAGCTCTACTCAGTTAATAAGAGAATAAAAAAGGAATTTCTATGTTAGGGCAATTCTTTCACATGTAAAATGAAATAATGCTGAAAAGGGGTAAATAATATTTTAAAGTTATCCAGAAATGCTAATGAAAGTTCTTTATTGTAATAACTAAGAGACACAACTTGAATTTTCTCTAAACAATTTCTGTACTCACTGACTTGACCCTAGAACTCTGCAGCAGTTTAACATCTCAAATATCTTCCTATAGATTTACATTCTGCTCATTGGGTTTTAGTATGGCTCCAAAAGATTATACCTCTTATTTGTTTGAAGAATTTTCACCTCCTCCCTGGATAGTGTAACACACATAGGATTTACATTTCTAACATCTTACTCATGAAAGTAAAGGAATACAATAAAAATGTGATCCTTTTTTTTTTTTCTCCCTGTAATTGCCCCTCAGATTTATGTGGATTCACATCTCTACTTTTATTCATTGAGCATCTAGGAACTCAAGGAAGTCTGTTAACTTTTATAAAATCAGACATTCTTTCCTTTATTTTTTATCTTCAACTTCATATGCTTAAGAAACACTAAAAGGTTTGCTGTAGGCTAGTAAAACTATACGTAGCTGTCTCTTCACAGTAAAACGCAGCAAAGCAGCAAAAGAAAAATCTACCAGAGCAGACCTTATTTATAAAGAATGGAAAAAAAACAATTGCAGTTAAAGCAGTAGGCTTTAAACAGAGACCAAGTAATTCTACAGTAACAAAATGATGAGAGAAAAAAATCCTAACCAACCAACAACAAAAAGAAAAAAACAAAAGAGCCCCCCCACTTTTCTGTAAGGCATAACTGCCCAGGGAGTAGGAATGCAGTACAAACTTTTAAAATATTTATTTTGCCGTCCGGGAAATAGGGCATCAAATAAAAACACATTCAATAGGAGCCATTTCCTCTCTACAAGAAACCCTACGCTGACTTTTTTTCTTGCCAATCATCTGTTATTGTTCTGTCAGAGATAATAACCCCAAAAACTATTGACAAAAGGAAGCCTCATACTCTGAAGGTAAATGTTATGCAAGAGCATTGCAAAGTCATTTTCTGTGAATAAATCACCCATCCAGTATGAGAAAGTGACGCTACACTGACCTGGATGCAGACCCATACCATCTACCTGCCTGCCCCTATTCTTTTTAATGGGAACTGCTGACAAATAGCATTACAACAAACAGGTCCCTGCATGTAGCTATGGCATTTTTAAACAGTTACTACATTCAGGCATGTTTTATTATGGACTCCACATTCTTACAAGAGTTTCTTTAATTAAATTTGTAGAATATGTTAATTTATTTTTTTTCCTTCACTAGTGCTTAATGCTGTTTAATCATTACTGATAAGCTTGTGCTGAATTCTATCAAAAAGACAAAGAAAAAAAATACCTCAGCATATTTGTTACTAATAAACAATTTCTGCCTTTTTTGTGTTCATCGCCTTGGACATAGAAATTTCTCAAACTCTGAATTCTTGGAAATTCAAGATGATACACATGAATGTGGTTTATACACCAATATTTGTGTAGGGTTGAGCAATGGCAAAAAAAAAAATCCATCTCCTTGTAGAATAAAATATTTTTTTTTCAGAAACAATCAGTTTGCATAAATGAAGAAAGAAAACACGAACCAACAGGACTGAAAGAGCAGTAGGAATTTCTGCTATCCAGAAAATTCTAGGATTAACAAAAACAAGTTGCAAGAGGCAAAGTCTATTATTCTTAAAAGAATTAGAATTTTGAGGGGTGGGAAGAGAAAAATGTAATTCAGCACTGCGATAACATAAAAAAATTCCCTTGTACTTTCTACATTATAATAAATGTTGTATATGCAAATACATAAATTAATGTATTGAAGAGATAAGTTTGGACAATAAGATACCACATATGTATTAGCATATAGTCAATAAAAACAAAGTGTCTCAAAGAGCACCACTGAAAGAAAATATTTCCACAACTTTGAAACTAAATATTAGAATCTTTCACCTCATGAACATATTTTGAAATTGAGATATTCCTGAAATATTTTCTTTTGAAATTTTTTGTCCAGCCCCAGACCACAGTTCTATTTCACTTTCCTATGTAAAATAAAAAAAATAAAAAATTCAAGAAATGTTAGATAATCATAGTTAGTATCCCGACTTTAAGAAGTATACTTTGAAATCCCTTATAGATGCATATGAAAATTCACTGTTTCCCAAATGTGGATTTCTATAAAGGACTCAAACCCAGCTCTTCTAAATAAGTTATGAGAATTGAGGCCAAATATATTGAGTTGTGTGTCACAGGGAAGTGTATAAAATATGCTAAATGCCCCTGCTTTTATCATATGATAGATGAATGGAATTTGAGGGTCATTTGTAGGTACAGAGGCAGAAGACTGCAAGAATGGTGAATCAACCTTAGTCCTGCCTAGTCATTATTAGCTTACAGTGTAGCAGGACGATGACAGAAATAGCATCACATTTGGGCACATGAAAGGATAAACTGATGGATGGACAGCCATAATTCTGTGTAGAGTCAGAGGAACTTCAAACATGCTTTTCCGAACATAGAGAATTGGTTGTGATGGAGCATTGCTGACAGAAATGTGACTACCTCATAATGTAAAAGTTAAACATTTGAACAGAGATCAAGTAAAAGCAAGTCTGCAGGGCTATGAATACTTGACAAGAAACTAGAATGGAAGCAGTTGAAAGAGAAGGAGCAATAGAAGAAGAAAGAGAGAAACAATCCAGAAAGCTAATTCTAGCAGCACCTTTTTTGGGTCAGAGAGAGAGAGATCAAGTCTAAGAAGGAAATTACACCAGTGACAACACAAGATGATCAGGGTTTAACTGTGAATTTGCAAGTATGAGCAAGGAAGAAATATCCCATCTTTAGATGTCAATGTAAAATAAACCAGCAAGGTTCATACAGACAGATCAAAGCATAAGACAAGTCAAAGATGAAATCAAGTTATCAGGCTTGAGTGGCCAGAAAGCAGATGTCAAATATCCATGACCTTTCAGAAGGAAGAGGGGACACCAGGTGTGTAAACCTCAGGATCTTCGCCGTATTGGTAAAAAGTATTGATTGATTGTGATCACATCACTATTTCTCAACCACATGACATAACAACCTAGTATGTTATTACTACTAATACATTACAAGAAGTTGTGAGGTCTCAGATTCAAAGGACTAGAAAATCAAAAAATGTTAAAATAATGGCTTAATAAAGAAGTCACATAAGTTAAATATAACCAAGTATACATGTATAGTGTTATTTTGTTATATAATTTCCACACCAATTTAAAAATTACAGGAAAAGAAATAGAAAGTTGGTACAGATATAAGAAAATCCACTTACATTAACAAAACAACTTTTTTTTCCTGCTTTTTTTTTTCTCCTATGAAATAAAGTATAGTAAAAAAACCCCACATAGCAAATCTTGAATTAAAGTGTTGCCCAGGTTTTGTGGAAGTCATATTTTTTTTGATGTTTCAAAGCACATCTTATTTATGATACCTTGTTATCCTGTGAGGTAAGGTCATTTTCACTTCTTCAGCCACACCTTGTGTAAAACCTTCTTGCTATACAAACCAGCAATATTTTCATGATATCTTGGAAACTAGTAAATAAATAAAAATAAATTAAAAAATATACATGCATTCTCTTTCTAGATCTCTACTTTCTAGATGGTCAATCTAGTTTCTCAGCATTCATATCTTAATGTGACTTTAAGAGAGTTTAAAGACTAAAATAAGTTAAAGGAAAATCACCCATAACTATACCAAAGCACATCTCAATGTATGCACATATCAATATAGATATTTTTAGTTTATACAGCTCTAATTAAATTAAAAACAATTTTTATCAGCATACATTTTGGAGTTTGCTGATTCTGTTTCTGACCTGAATAAATACATTAATTTTAAATTTTACCATCAAAGCAATTCCTAGTGGAATAATCGCAATATTGCATGCAAATTATCCTGAGAATTCAGCCAATATAAATGAGAATTAACAGAGAAAAAATGCTTTCTAATCTTACAAAGAATGTGTCTATGACAACAGGACCTTAAAGTTTTATCTGTGGGGATTTTTTTGCAACTTTTGCTTATATATTTATATTTGGTAGCAAAGTATAAGCAAATATTTTCTAAAAGGTAGCACACACAGAGCACACAAAATCTTAACTGGTTATGAATGCGTAATCTATCCCTGCAGAGTTCACATTAACAGCATAATCCTGAAGTTACTGAGCACTTTGAAGCCTCATGAAGATACCGGAGAGCGTTAACACTTAGCATCCCTTCGGGACCACAAAATGGAAGTCAGTTCTTCCAGTGTATACCTTCATACTAAGTGCCAAAATCAAATACATGCTATGAAGTTCACACGCACACATTCAGGATGCCAGTAGGTAAATCTTGCTTAGAGATTCAAAATAAAGATTTAAACAAGATATTTAAGTGCTTTCCACTCCAGGCACAGGTCTTTGCAAAGGATTAATGCATCACCACTGATACCAAAAGCAATTCAGCAGTACTGACTCAACAAGCTCACTAACGATGCAGAAAAGCTACACTTGCCATAATTATATAGGCTAATGATTTCAGGATGTCTAATATGGATATATAGAGAGTCTAGTCAGCAAGCATGAGCATATTCTCTCTGCCTTTAAGTAAACCAGATGCCAGCCTTCTTGAAACCAAAACCGACTATCCTCAGTTAGCACAACATTGATGAAACTTGTAGATAGATGTAACCTTTGAATACCTCAGTGGGAAGCTTTTTTCTGTAAGATGTTCTTTTTCCTGATCTTCCTCTTACCATTTACTTGGCGAAAAGAGTTTGGATCTAGATTTGTAAACTGAGAAGCCAGCTCTACTCGTTAACTTCCAGTAACTCAAGGGAATAGATCTCAATCTCTATCCTGTCAGTCCAGATGAATGCCTACATTCTTTAAGGCAGAAATATAGTCCTTTCCTCTCCATTTCCTCTTTTAAGCTCCATCTTGTTTACAGAAACCTGTAAATATATCATAGCATAATTAATTATTCAAACTTGGCTCTAGGGTCAAAAGATACCTCAAAAAATTTATTTTCTTTGTTGATTACCGTAAAAGTCAGGGTTAGAGAGAAAGTTTGAAGGAGTTAAAGCTTAATCCTGCTCCCAGTTCATAGAAGTCAGCCAAAACTTCATCTTAAGGTTCCTAAAATAATTAAAAATATGTGACCTATATATTTGTCAACATGTACAACAGAAAAATTAAATGCTCAGAAGACAGGCTATATCCAGGCAAACCTGAAAGTAGCAGAGTTATCTATATATTTTGTAAGATTTTTCTTCCAGTATGATAACAAATACTGTAAATATTCTGAGCTTCCTAGTGGAAGTTGTGCTCAGATGATAAATTATTTTCACTGGGGCAATTATGAATTGAACACCTGTTGTTTCACCCATCATATTATGATTTACTTGAGAGAATACAAAAACAGCTTGTGCACTTCGGTACACAGACCACCCCTACTTGAAAAGACAGAAGGAAAAACACCAAACCTCATTCCTCCAAAAATCTTCACATTTCAAATATGCATGAGGGCAAGACAAAGTAATGACTGGATATTTGTTCTAGTAAACCATTGCAAACACAAAATTATGTTGCAATTATTTAACTTAATACATGATGACTGCATTCACAGGAGTGTACGATCCTACTCAATATCCCTAAACAATTTTTTCTACAGATATTTTAGATTTGGTCCTGAATTCCTAATTACATCTCTACGCCTGCTGAAGCAGCCCACAGAACTCCTTTTAGGTTTAAGACTATGGGATCTGGCTCCTTATCTGAGGCAGCTGATTAGAAGATTAATGGCACCTACTGCATCAGAGGAAAGGAACAATTGAAACTGCATGCCAGGGTTTTCCAGCATAGCCACGGACTGCAAGAACTGTCAATAGCACCAAATACAGTACAGTATGGTACATCAGCAATTCATTCATAGATGTTGTCAGTACTTACATGTTCACTGCACATGTCAACACAAGACTGAGATGTAATGGTATTAGTACATTTACTTATTTAAAAAAAAATAAATCTGTAATATGAGTGAATCTTCCATTAATGGACAACACAGACAAGATTAAATCATTGATACCGCAGTTATTTATATGAGTGTTGGATTTAAAACACAGGTATTCCTTTGCAGTCCATGGGACTGGGAGTAGGTAAAGAGCAACATGAACCTAAACAGTGGCAATTCTGTATCTTTTCATTACTTTAAAAAGTTTCTCTTTAGGACTTTAAAAAGAATACCATAAAAAAAAGGAAAAAAAATATAAGAAAAAATATATTTTTATATTGCTTTAATGCTACAGAACCAATATAAATCAGCTAGATCTATCTTCAACCTTGAAAAAGTAAGAGTATAAACTCAGAGAAAACTCAGACTTTTCTTTTTTTGTGAATTTCAAGATATGTTACTCATCCCCAGATTTCTTTTTTTTCCTCTTTTCATTGAAAGCAATTTCATCTCATTTGAGTTTTTCTCCTTACATAATTTTGATTCACATGGTAAATTCTTTTGTTTTTCACAAATACTTCTGCTGTTTTAGATATGAATTCCCAAAGGACTACTGTCAGGTGATTGTCATTTGTTCTGTGAGGTCTTGATGTGATGTCCTTCAAAGTAGATTCAGGAAAATAAATCAATTGGTGTTCATTAACATGCATACTGTCATTTGTCATCTGCTTTGTTATAATTACTACTCTAAAGAGTCCCCCCCCCCCCCTTTTTTTAATAGGTTGTCTTGTCATTTAATATTTATTCTTTAGTTTTTCCTCCTCTAGCTCAGAACGTTATGATACATTACTTTCTTAGTGATAAATATATTGTTTATTAAGTTCTTTGCTTTTTATCTTTTGATAAACATAAGCCATTATGAATTCTTTCTTAAATTTTATCTAAAAATTCCTTAGTTCTTGCTATTTAATAATACAGACTAATTTATAATACAGACTGAAATTTATGCTGAACAAAATTGTGATTCAATACGCAAATAATACAGCATTTTTCTTCTAAAATAGTGATATAAGATTGATATTAAACATGTTTTGAATTGTATTAATTAATATGACTATTTCCCATTAAAGAAATCCCCACTTTATTTAATCCAAAGAAATACATAGCCGTGCTGCAGTTTTTAATCAGTGAAATGTTGGTTTTGAACCCATAGAGGAGATTAATTACACATAAAATTAAAACTGCAAAGATGTAATTCAGGAGCCTTATAAATTAAAAATCTATTTTTACTTTTTCAGATATAAATTGCATTATTAACATGTTACATTATGCTAAAATGTATTGTTAAATTCAATTATGCATATGTGCTCTAGTTTCCATTTACATGTTAAGAAAATATTAAAAACGTTTTCTTCTTTTTACCCATTTCTCTTACAAAAGAGAATTTTGCTTATCTTTGCAAGCATTGTGAGAAAGGATAAACAAAACACTAATCAGGAAAGAGAAATTTGGAGCATTCAGGATTCAGCTGCTTTCTGACATCCTTACCTTGTAAATGGGAACTACAGCAGGTGAGATGTCTCAGAAAAGTGGGCTGACAAAATACGGAGCTCGTTCTAGAAGTGAGACTCAATCATAAGCAAAAAAAGTTCAGGAACTGGGAGATTCATCTGGCATGTTAAAAATTGAAGGGAGAAATGGAAATTAAAGAAGAGTAAAGTTAATCCAGGTACTTTGGAATTAAACAAGTCTGGTTCGGTATTTGGAAAGCCATTTACTTTCCATATGTCATCTAAAAAGGAAAGTAAATATCTTGATATATTTGGTGATTTCACAAGCAGTATTAATCTCAAGTTTTTATATTTTATTTTACATGCCCTACTGGCTTATTTCTGATTTCCTGAAAATTTTTATAGTAGCTCTAGGATCATTAGAGAAGTTGCATTCTTTATACATAGAAAATAATCAGAGATGGTATTTATCTTATTTTGGTATTCATATTTGGATGTCCTTTTCAGGACAAGTTTCATACAGACAACCAACTGAGTTTGGAAAAATTTGCATAACAAATTGGTGAGGAAGATGGGGAAGAATTTGTTAAAAAAATTCCTGAGATGTAATATCTCAAGAACAAAACACAATCTATTTTGTGACTTCATAAAGAGCAGGAATTTTTTAACATAAGAACAGAACTAATATACTAGAGATAATACACTTCACCACATGTAAATTTATATTCCTTCCTGTAAGGGCTAAGCATAAATATATTTTAGTTCCTGTGACATCACCTTGTGCTCTTATTTGTTCTCACTGCTACCAAAATTTTCACACCTTTCAGTTGGAGCTTTTAATCTCCTATTCTGTACACAGTTAAAACTTTCTTTCACTTCATGAGGAAATCTTGTATATCACAAATGACAATGCAAGTCTTTCAAATTCTTGTTCCAGTGTTTTTACCTCCCTTCTTCTAGATGATGGCATATCTTCTAGATGCCCCTTAAACCCCAAATCAGTTCAAGTCCTTTATTTTAAGACCTCTTTTGTTCTATTAGGACAGAGAGAGATTTCAAGTGATGCATGATTTATACCTCCGTAAAATTCTATTCTTATATTGAACTATTTTTTTCTTGAAATCACAAAGACTTGGAGTACCTCCCAACAAAAGAGGTCTCCCAGATATTCTTAGAATGACAAACTTATTTGTGGCATATTCAAGTGTGTATTTATCCAGAGATTAAAATAAAGAATCAACTCTGTGAATGTTTATAATTGTACCTGTGTTTTCTGTGCTCAGACAGCTAAAGAGCACGTGTAAATGTAACTCTTCTATTCAGTAAACATCCCTTTTTTCTGTGATACCTTTTCACTTTGCCAATTTCCTCCCCATTAAAATCCTTGTAGGATTTTGTATGAGTCATACATCATCAAGGTTTAGAACAAAGTGTGGTAGCATAAAGCTCAGTAATATGGTTCAAAATAAAGCTTGCCATTTTGAAACTCAGCGATGTGTTAGTTTCAGAAAAAAAGCAATGACTTAGTCATCAAAAGGGAAACATTCTCTACGATTCAGACAACCTGACTCAATTCTCATGATGTAAATGGGAAAGTCTAATGACAACATCAGAATAACAGTACTGTAAAATCAATGTTAGATAAAATATTATTAAAAACTGTGCTGTTTCTCATATCTTCCAAGAAGTTCTAAGCATTGCAACCATAAGCCTATTTTCAAGTTCCTCATATTAAAGAATTAGAGCTGAATGGAAGGCCATATAGAGATGAAAGTAATAGCAAAAAATGATCAGGTAGAAGATACGGTTGAAGAGGAAATGAAAACAACATTCCTACTTATTTCTGTACCTAGAATAGTCTGTTTATATGTTTCTATTGGTTTGATTGTATGATGTTGGATGAATCACAGAGTTTCTGTGGTTAGTGAAATGAGTGAACCATTAAAACTACATTTAGTGGGAGTAATCTAGTGTAATTCATGAATTATTTTCTTCAACACTACATACATGTATTAAACTGTTACAGTCAGTAGTGACTTTTTATTTCTTTATGAGAAATTGTTTAATAGGTTAGACAAAGTTTTTAAAAAAAAATAATTTCTCCTAAGAACAACTTTTGCATTGGACTACTATCCCAGTCTATCCAACACAGACAGGTCCTAAATTGCATTAACTGTAAAGCTTTATTATAACTACTTAATAAAAAGACCACAGAACAATCACCCTGAAAGATGGAAAATGTAAGTTCTTATTCTTTCTGACACAGGCAATTTTTACATATCTAGAATAATTTTAAGACATTTTGAAATTATATTTAAAGCAAAGTGTATATTTCTAAAGCTTAGCTGAATGATATTTCAAATTTAGTTTAGATATCCTCTATGAAAAGACTTTGATATAAGTAAGCTACTTTTATGATTCCTACCAAAGACATCAAGAACAAAAGCATTAACCACTACAAAAATTACTTAAAAGCTTGTGGTCAACAAGGACATTGTTCATATTGATCATTATTAATTTTGGGTATTCTTAAAAGACACTGCATTCAACTTAGATATATGTAGCAGTTAAACCTCAGCAAAGCAAGGAAACCATCACCAGAAACTTTTTCAAAAATAAAGCCTAACCTGGAAAAAAAGAAATAACATGCCTGTGTGGACTACAGAAATAGATATCAGTAGTTACCAGGAAAACTTCCCCCCCCCCCCCATCAGATTCCTCTTACTATCTTTGCTATTCCTTAAAATGATAATGAGGTGAGGTAAATAGCACCATCCACATTCCATGTATAGGGTGACAGAAGATTCTTATCTCAGTCACTAACAAGATTTTTTTATGTTAAAAATGCTGAATCTTTTGAAGGAGATTGAATCATTACTCTCTTAAACTCTAGACAGCTACCTTCCCATTAAGGTATTTTTCCTTATCACTCTATTATGCTACAGCATGGACAGGCAGATAATGACTATTTACCTTTCTTTTTCCTTTTTTTTTTTTCCCTCAACTTACATTTGTAGGATTTCAACCGGTTTTGCTGATAAAAATCTAAATCAATGTCATCTGAATGAATAGCTACTCTCATGGTTATTCTCTGTAATGTAATCCAATATAAAAAGGAAAGTAATAATGAAAACTTTTTCATAAAGGGATAAAAAAAAAACATCCCTGAAGTCATGATATTATTCTCCATGCAAAGAATAGTATAGTTACCTGTCCGATATCTGCTTTCTCTTTCTAACACAATTGTTGACCTACAGTTAAGTTTTATTTTGCTTTCCTTGTGGTCCAAGGGGCCACAAAAACCGTGCTGTATGTTGTATCAATTTATGTGTTATTGCAGACTGGGAACAAATTATTGTTTTAAATAAAATATTTAAAAATAAATTAAAATATTCTTTAAAGGAAGAGAATCTTAGCCACCAATGTCCACTTCCCACAAAGTCCTTCTACTCACAAACTAAAAGCCACTGGTCAATGTGCTTCTATAACGTCTTTGAATTGTAAATAAAGGGATTATACAGTAGGTTATACAGTATTTCGGGGGAGGAGGTGGGAGAATACAAAAAACAAGACCACAAAAAATCCACAACCAGACCCCAAACTAACACAAAACCAAAACAAAACACCCAAATAAATTACAAAAGAACATCTTGCAATACTATGTAATAGCACCACCTGGTGACTTCAGTCATCATAATAGGGAAAAAATAAATCTACATTTTCAGCCTCAGAAATACAAATACCTCTTTTTCAATTGCTAATCTCAGTTATCTGTATTTTAAACAAGTAGCTAATCTTCACTTATGAAATTGACTCCAAATATAAACAAAGTTGGAATATTTTAAAAACCAGAGAATGAGAGTTAAAAATAAAGGATGAGTGTTTGTCTCAAAGAACCTTCTACATGCATGTACCTAGGGACAACAAGACCTTTAGGAAAAAATGGATACTTATGCTTAATGCTATGACATTTTCCTCACTTGATCTTTGAAAAGAATTCAAGTGATTTATCTGACATAAATTAAGTGCACTAAACAGAAGATCAGTAAATAAAAATATATCAATGCAAGTACCAAGCTTCACCTTATTCCCTTGTGTTCCTTCAAATGCCTAAAACTCTGGAATATGTCCTTGTAATGACTTAACTGGCAATCTGCATGTAGAATTTCAAGAAGGTTCAAAAGAGAAGAATTGATTTAGTGCACAAGAGCTTGGCCTCGTGTCTAAAGAAATGGGATATTATAGGTTAAGTTCAGCAAGAACAGTAGCTTTAGAACATTGTTATTATCACTTATTTGTATTGCAGTAGCACCTTCATAGCTGAGCCACAGTCCAGAACATTGTGATAAGCTACCACAAACCATTAGTAAGAGACAATCCTTCCCCAAATTACCTTATTAAGTAGGGCATTCACAGATTTAAAATCCAGGCACACATACAGCTCCCATCTCATACATATATACAGAATCAAGCTGTATTTGTAACACACTGTTTCTGGTTCTCTTTTTTTTTTCTAAAAAAAAAAAAAAAAAAGAAAAAAAGAATCAAACTAGGATTTACAAGACAGAAATGTTGAAAATAAACGACTGTAATTACTAAGAGAGAACTATTCCTTACATAAATTCTGTGCTATGCAGAAAAGAAAAACAGAATTTCAGAATGACCTTGAACCTTTAGCTGCCAAAACACAGAAAATATATTTGAAGGCACAAATAATATTGGAAAGTACAAAGTGATATATGAAAGTACAAAATGACATATGAAAATCAAGACATATCTGGTGTCTTGTTCAGACTATGTCTGGTTCAGTCAAGAGAAACATTCATTTTTCTTTATATTAAGAAAAAAATATATAGGACAGAACATACTTTCTCATTAAGAGAATTTAGAGCTTAATTTTTAACAAGATCTGAAAGTTTACGAAAGTCAAGCTTTTGGTCCAAAACAATTTCTCTTTAAAATATCAGTTTAAAAACAATTAAACAAACAAAAACCAGGATGAAAGGCATTACTGTGGTCAGTTTTTATAGCATCAACTACTATGGTTTTACAAAACAACACTGCTCATAGCAGTAAACCCCAAGCATAATAATAGAGATACTAAACAAGACAACTATATTCAGATTTGTGGAAAAGAATATATATCTGTAGATGTCTGTTGATCTGTCAAAGACTAATACTGTAAGTAAGTAATACCTAAAAAATCATACCTGTGATATCACTGATGTCTGATCTTTACAAAGAAGAAATATCTTCGATTCTTAAATTCCTGGAGTCTTGAACACCCTATACAGGGTGTTGGGTTTGATGCTCTCTTTGTTTGTTAAACGTATCACTTTGGTTTTGTGCAGAGAGCAACAGAATGCTTATGAAAATAGAGAAACTGTAGAAAAAAATTCTGAGAATGGAATGAAGGTTTTTGTACCAACTTATATATTTTATATAAAACTGGGAAACATTTATTATTGTTTTAAATATTCTAGACTGTCTTCTGCTATAAGAATGCAGGTTCCTTGTCAGCCTGTGACAGTTTGTCCAGACTGACATGGATGTTTTGGACATTCTAGGGTACTTACCATGTCACTCACCACATATCTCTGCTTAGGTAACTGAATACCACCCAAATAAATAGCTGTACTTGACCTAAGGAAACTTTTCTCCCCAAGTTCTTGGTAGTCATGTTTGCTCCAATTGAAGAGCAATTGAAAAATGAACATATGACAGGTTACAGTAGCTTTTCATATTTCCATTACTGGGAACAAATCATCATCTGCGTAGGCTTATCATTGCTCCAGTCATCTCAGTGGAACTTTGATGTCAACATGTATGTACCACTAGAAGTCTGCTGATTTATTATTTAGTCTCTAAAGAAATAATAATTAGGAAATAATGACATGTCTCAGCTTGTATGACTGTAACATTCAAAAAAAAGTAAAAGGAAGCCACTTTTAGGCATGATCTCATGATACATTAAGAAGAACAGGAAAATCTATCAGCCTGAAAACACAATTGGGACACTATCAAATGAACACTAACAGCAGGAGGGACAGATATTTAAGATATATTAGTATGTAAAGACATTTTAATCCAGAGCAACTTTTGTCATAGTGGGGAAAATCAGGGTCATAATATGGCAACTGTGAAAACAGAGGCAACCTATGGACCTCTTTTCACAGGAAAATATGAGAAGCAGGAGTTACTGTGGATGAGATCCATGGTGAAACGATATAATTAGTACTCTCATACCTGAAGTGCATTTTATGTCCTCTAGTATAAAAACACAAGGGATGAAGCATTGAGGGAGGACAGTGTTGGGATCTTCTACCAAGTTCCTTATTTGTCACAAAGCATGATGAAACACACTGCTGAGAATCCTCTGCTGCTTAAGACAGGGTTTATTCACTTTGGCACACAGCTCTACGAGGTTTGGATCAGAGTCGTCTTTTGGTAGATCTCCTTCTGTGTCACACTCAACAATGGACTAGTTTGGTAGCAATTATCATCTTTGAAGTTTCTGATTCTGCAGATAAATTGAAATATTTGAAAATAAAACAAAGTTATGGATAGTAATACAAATAGCAGTGTGACCAGTAAGACTAGATCAAAGCAAAAGAACAGCAACAGCTGCTCCTTTCTGTAACACATGAAATGCCAAAATGCCGCCTAAGACTGATTAACTGCCATGGACTAAAGACACAAAGTTCTTGTAGTGACACTTGAACAGTAAACAGATTTCACTGAGGGACAAAAGTGCTCCATGAAAAAATCCTCTCTCTCAGTTCCCAGGTACAGCTAATGTACATCACATATCTTTTCTGTAGAATGTAGAAATTTCAATTTTTTTTTTATTTAATTATTTTTTTTAAGAAAGAAGATTATGTTGATTTAATTGAACATTACTGACCAAAACGGGAAGATATAAAACTTGCTGGATTTCTTATCAGTGTCTCAGACAGGTATGTGGGATTCTGGTCTCCTGCTGTAGAACTGACGGCTTTGGCTTGCATCACCTTTCTGTGTTGTGAGGCTCAGCTGCATCTCTGAGGACCTCAGCTCAGTATTTCATCCTTTTTGCTTTGAAAGATTGCTAGGGTCAAGCAATCATGGCAAGAGAGGAAGAGTCTGTGAACACATTTTTTTTTTTAATTTTCCTCTTAGAGGCAAAATGATTTGCCATTAAAAAAATTCTAGCTCTTAATATTTTCAAATTGAGCTTTTTTCAAATGAGTTTTGTGGAGTGTGATTTTGTGGTTTGTTTGGTTACTAACTCAGAATATGCATCAATTTGGACCTGAAAATCTTAACTTTGCTCAGGTGCATCATACAATATTTTCTATATAGTTGAAAATGAATATTTTACCTTGAGATTATATTTTAGAAATAAAGCAAGGTCTTGAAGAGTTCAAAATGTTCCAATGGTACCCTGTTTTATTCCAGATTATTTTCCTCACTATGAAAAATAACTGTTGATTTCTAGTTTTGACTAATGTCACCTCCTCAAAAATGGACCACCTATGGATCTTGTTAAGTCTTTTTTAACACCCCTCCCCCTTCATCCCCTGACTCTCAGAACCTTCTTAAAGAACCTTCCATCCATAAGGATGTCAACATTTGTATTTGCCGATCAAGGCTAAACTCTTGCAATATTAAACAGTTCTAAACACTTCAGACAGGCACTTGGGCTTCCTCCTGCCCAGCATTGCCCCCTCCCCCTTCCCTTCCCCCTCCTTAAAAGATCTTTTTATAGTTCTGTTTTAAATTTTGCAATCTCATTTCAAAACTGTGGATGTTGGACGTTCATGAACTCTTCAGTAATTATTTCACCTGTCATGTACAATGAAATATCTTTGCCTGCTGTCTTCCATTTGACATGCCCTGATTTTTATTCTAAAAGTTCAGT
Organism: Scolopax mira; assembly: GCA_004320125.1. Lineage (NCBI taxonomy): Eukaryota > Metazoa > Chordata > Aves > Charadriiformes > Scolopacidae > Scolopax > Scolopax mira. Next base: position 53,317 of record BJBW01013776.1, on the reverse strand, counting down.
TAGCTACATCTTATTTCATAAAATATATATATAATGATTATACATATATGATTATGCACATAAATATATATAATACCTAATGTCCTAAATCTCTTCCATTTGATAACTGTCCCTTTCATACAAAAATGACTACTTATATTTTTTTAAGATATATGAATGTGTGTTTGGACCTATTTTTTAATTGAATCAATATTACCAAAGAATACAATTCATCTGCTATGTACTTATTTTTATTCATTGTCCCAGCAATTTCAGTGTGATGAATAAACATTACATGTAACTGTTTTTATGTATTTTATAAATCAGTGTGGAAGACGCTAGATTTAATGGGGCTAAGAATAGACTGTCGAAGGATCCAACTGGAAACATTGTTGGAGGAAGGTTTCCTGTTATAATACCTATGACAAATCCACTTAATGTAGGTATATTGATAGTCTAGAGCAGGAACTTTTTTAATCGAAATGTCATGCAAGAGTAACCCAAATCTCAAATGATTTGCAGAAGTCAACATCAACATTTGCGTCTGTCAATTTACAATCTCATCAAAAAATACTAACAAATGTGTTAAAGAGAAATCGCCTCTCCAAACTGTGACAGATATTAATCACACTGATTTCCTTTACTTATTACATTTAAAAAGAACATTTCTGTAATGCTATCAACATTGAATCAACAATTCAAGCTAACTGTTCCATCTTTATGAAGTTGATTGTGTTCAAGCTTTTCTAGTGTATATTAGCACAACAGTGCTTTGGCTCCTCCGGCATTTTCCTCAGTGTTTCAAGCTTTGATAAATATCTAAATGATGTTCAATGGTTTTAAACCACTTGGGAACAGTTTGCCTAATCCCAAAGATTTAAAATGATAAGATTTAACTCCTTTCAAGTTACTAATGGAATACAATACAGAACTTGGATTTCAAAAATAAGGCTACTTGCAAAGAACTGCTGTATGTGTGAAGAAAAAGCCAACGATCTTAATGAGGTTCAGCCAGCACATAAATCAGCCTATAATACACTTACTATAGATCGTCTGTATAGGATTTTTCTCTTTCCATCTTACTTTTATTTTCCTACAGTACTACTATCTATCTCCTAGTTTGTTTGGTTTTTTTCTTTTTTGATTTGGGAAATACTGAATTTCACATTATAAAAGTTCAACACACACACATATATATTAAAATTCTAGAAGGTTTTTGTTCAGTATATTTCGTTATAATTTTTCTTATTTTATTTTTATATATACTGTGTGCATATTGTTGCAATATTTCATTCTATATTCTACTTTTGTTCTTTATGTTAAGGAGAAAAGTACAGATTTTAATGTAATAAAAAGCAACAAAAATTCTAGCCCATAAACTGAAACATGTCCAAACTGAACTTTAAAAGCTTTCAAACCAACAAGCAAAGAAAGACACCTTTTAAACAGCCAATTTCAATTTTGCATACATTTATATTCGCTGATTCAAGCTGAGATTAGAAGTAAAAGTCCTGAAATATCACAACAAAGCTTATGCCTGTAGCTGTTCCAGCATGACCTGGAACAGTAGGTACCAATGATTTTTGGGAAAGAGCCTATTCTCCTGAAATTAGTTCAAGCCAGTTCTCAACATTTAATAAGCTCATAAAGTTCAGATAAGTTTTTTTGAGCATGTGCCTGAAGCAAACCTTTTCACATTTTTATATTCCTAAGATTTAGAGCTCTCCTGGACTCAGGGCAATTGGAAAGAAGTATGTGGATGGACAAAGGTATTAAGAACAGTTCTCCTGGTGCTTCATCTGCAGTCCCTCAGAAAAGGGCATTCCCACCTGCAGCTCAAACTGGGCATGCAACCCTCATGAGGAGGAGTAATTAGGAAGTGTAATTAATCTTTCTTCTTTTGTTCCCTAATAACAGGTGTTAACCTACCAATTATGTGGAGCTGTGAATATCCAACTAACCCAAGCCAGTTCTAACAGCAAACTAGCAAGCAAAAGAAGGAAGGGAAAAATTTTAAGAAAACCAAAAGACAAAAAATAAACAAACCCACAAAAACCAAACCAAACCAAACAAACTCACCATCCCATTTACAACCAGTACAGAATGAAGTATCTCCAGCTACCATCGTAAGTATTTTGGGAATATCTTCAATGACAATTTCCCTCCTTCTTCACATCCACTATTACTAAAATAGCAATTTGTAAGGCACAAGATGTAAGAGCAGATGCTCTTGCGGTACCCTGGAAATAGGCTACTGCTCAAAACTTAGGCCAACTGGAAGTTACTCTAAATCTGGTAATATGGGAAAATACTTTTTCCACTCTGATCTCCTCATTTCACACTATCACAATCAGCTTAAGTTAGCTGAAGACAATGGAGAATGCTACATTATTATGATCATTCAGGCAAAATTATGCCCATTTGGGACTCTGCACTGACCACAATATTTAATGACATGGAATCTGATTAACATCTATTACAACGTCAGCTGTCCTCCCTGAAACCATGACAAATGGAGAGTAAAAGTGGTCTGGAGTGCAGTGTGCTCAAGGCATTCTAAGGAACACAATTTAGACAGAGCAACCTTGAAAGGCCAGACTGAGAATGATGAGGAAGAAAGGGTAGAAAAAAAAACACGTAGAAAGATAGTGTGGCTTTCAGGTCACCATATGCTTTTTCAGAGTAGATGAGATCTTGCTATTGAACATCCTCCCAATTTCACTGTTCATTTGGGGTAGGGAAGTTGGTGGGGTGGATAGAGAGGATTTTTGAGATTATTTTCTTTGAGATAGCTAAGACTTCTTCTAAATTGAGAACTAAGGTAAAGGTGTGATTGCATTAAATATTCCTCACTGCCTTCCTACCTAAGTGCTCTTAAACTGCACATAGTTAGAAACAGATGCATTGCATGGTGTGTGCCCAGTCTGGCTTGGAGACACTTCTGAAGAGGAAGAGAGAAGAACCACACTTGGAGCCAGCTCTATCACACTCTTCTCCATTGCAAATCTCCAACCTAGTACAGCCCCACCTGGTAGCATGTTGCAAAAAAGTTCTAAGCAACAAAAGCCAGAAATACTATTGGTTTGAAAGAGCTGCTTATCAAAAATTTAGTAAAGAATTGTTATTTCAGGCATATTTACACACTAGGACAAAACCTTCAGAGTTACGAGGTTTCATAAAACAAATAACTAGAAGAAAATAAAGCTAAATTGCCAAGCTCTTAACATATGAATAAATTAATATCTTAACCATAATGGTAAGCTCATTTACTAAAATATTAACTCAAAAAATAAACAACCAATATGCAAACATACAGCACAGAAACAAATACACACTGTTGCAAACTGAATGCACTCATCAAGTAACATCTACGAGTTTGGAAGACATAGAAAGCAAGACTAAGATAATTATTGACTAATTCAGAGCAGTACCTGACAAATAAAAGCAGAATAGTCTTGCTTTGTGGACATCCTTAAATTAATAAAGTGAGTTTCACTTCTTTATTCTAAACAGAAAAAGTAGTTTTAAAAAAAAAAAAAAGTCTTGTTTCTTCCCCAAACCCATCTGCCATATAATCAGATTCTGTGGTCATCACACACAGATTCTATAAAATCAAAGTACAGATGGTGGTTTATTACAAAATAACATAGGAAGCTTAGAATAGATGATACATGTGGTCATTTTTGCACATAAACTCCCTGATTAAGTATGAAAAATGTGAACATTTGTTTATCTTGGAAAAACTGCTATTACTTGTCAAGCATGACCAATTAGGTATTTCTAAACTGTTATCCATATAATTAAGAAAAACAGCCATCTGTAAAGTCAGAATTTTGTATCTTTGTTTTTTTGTGTAGTAGTAGCTTTGTGGTAGTTTCCCTCTATCCCCTATTATAAATGTAAATTCTCTAGTCTGATTTATGCATAAAACAGTAAAAGAAAAAGCACAGAGAACGCTGATTGCAACAGGTCTATGAAAACATCCGTAATTTTTTCTCCCTTGTCTTTTTTTTTTAATTTGTTTTCTCCCCTTTTAAAGACAGATATTAACTGGAAATAAGGAAAGAAAATAAGGTGAACTCTAAGAATATTTATGTTTTTCATCCTTTGCTGCACAAGACCTAGATAATAACAAAAAAAAAAAAAAAAAAAAAAGAAAGCTTCCTCTGTTTTTCACTCTTGCTTGTTTGGGTTTCAAAATTGAGAAAAGAAAAATGCCATTTACTTCTAGATTCTGTGTGGTCAAGGCAAAGCTTAGCCATAGAAATACAGCAAGCAAGACTAACTGCAGTTTAAGCTGATGTAATACTGTAAAATGGAGGCAGGTGTAATAAAAAAAGACATTTAGACCTTTTAAACGCATCATTAGAATTAGTGTGTGGGCTAGGGATGCTTTCTGTGCAATTTCACCAACTCAGGAATTCTCTTAAGAAACTTAGGAAAAGACCCAAACCAACTTGTATCTGAAGGTGTACTATCAATATTTAGGGTTGGAAGACGGTGACTCCTTGTAACCCGATATACCAAAATCTTAAAAAGCCATCAGCTGAGGAACACAGAGATTGTTATTAGGAATAGCAGTATTAATGGAGTTAGCTTTTAAATAAAGTGTGTCTGCACAGGAAATTTTGTTCTGCGGAATTTTGAGCCAGTTAATTCTAGTCTTTGAATTAGAGGTAGCTTTGATGCCTCATTTCTTTATGCTTGTTCTCAGAGCTGATGTAGAGAAGGCCTTCTAAGAAAGAGAAGTCATAACAGAGATTATTGTCCAAGTTTCAGTTGAAATCACCGCAACTGGACTGACAAATGGCTCTTCCCCCGACCCGCAAAAAAAAAAATATGAGAGGAAGAGATAAGGAGATCCAGAAGTTTAGAATGAACTAAACTACTTTAAGGAAGAATTAATATTAAAATAAAAATAAGAAAATAATGAAATAGATACAATATATACCAAACTGTATCAAGCTCCCAGGATGACAGTCCCATCACCGGCAGTCCAGAATGGACTCAGTAAAGGATGAGAACTGGATTCCAGCTCTGGAGTCAGGAGCATATGGATCGGTATCAAAGGCAGATGAACAGACAGGTCTTTGGACGTTGACCATCGCAGGAAGAGAGAATTGATCTTTTGACGCCTCAGCTTTTATCCTGAGTATGGGGCAGATGGGATGGAATACCCCAGTTGGTCAGGTTTGGGTCACCTCTCCTGTCCGCTCCTCCTCACAGGTGGGACCCCTCTGTGCTTTTCCATTTCTAACCCTCCATTTCCCCCTCTAAGGGGCAAAATAACAAAAATTAGCTGACCTTGGCTGTTATAGCAATAAGTATAAGCAAGGGCCACTCTGCATACCATCCCTTGGCACTTAGGACAAACATTGGCCTTATCATCCTGAGAACAAGCAGTTTTTCCACAATATGCCGTTAATTTCAGAGAGTTAGAGGAGGCCTAGCTACAATGTAAAATTACAGAACATTCTGTTTTACTTCAAACCGGATCAATTACGCCTTCCAGTAAAAAATCACAAGCATATGTGATGGGACCTGATGGTGGTGGGTCCAGACAATTCCTTGCCCCAATGATGGACCCCTGAGGCCTTCCCTTCCTCCTGAAGCCATTGTGCTCACAGTGTCCGCCATTTTCTGTCTACTGTTGGGAGTGCACAGCTTCCTGTGATAGAACTGTCTGAGTATAATTCTTGTATATCTTATCTCTTTATCATGATTTATATGGGTTCTTTAGTATTATTGTTAGTTATTTAATCTTAGTCTATGAAATCTCTTTATATTTCAACCCTTGTGTTTCTTTCAGTTCCCCAATTCCTTTTTCTGGGTGGGGAGAGGTCATCAGGTGATAGAATAATTGTCTAAATGACAATATATTGTTATGGGTTTTCTCAAACCATAACACCCTGTCAAAAAGAGCACAATTGTCTCCAGGAATCTTATAAATTTACATTGTATAGGAAAGAGTCTCAAATTTGTTTGCTTCCTTAGTACAGACAGATCCTATGATGCTATAGAAGTTTGAAGGAAGACATGCCTTTAAACATCCCTCCCTTCTTGCTCAATGAATTGAGATACAGAGGTTAGCATTTACTATCTATTAAAAGCAGTTCATTTAACAATCCCGAGTAATGGCTTAGAGTTTAGTTGGTAGCTATTAGCAGTACTGTCTGTGAAACAGCTGCTTGATCTAATTGTCAAACACTAGTTCCTTTCATTTACAGGCGGAATTGGAACCTCTCTGCTTGCCAACAAGCTAAAGATTATACCCATTCTAAAACAGACACTATTTAACCTGCCCTATAATTAATGCAGAAAAACCCCACCTCACATTCAGTTTAGCCTGTACGCATTAAAAAATGCTCAGCTGAGTCTCGGCTAACAGAAATCACTTTGAAAGATTTTCCTTGCTTTGATTTGCTCTTGTGCCTCACGCTTTTGCTGTATAAAGCACCAAAGAAGTCAGTTGAGTCAAATGTTGAAGATGATAGGTTAAATGGGGTGAATCAATCATAAGTACTAGGTAACAGGGATGGGAATAGTGATTGATGAGATTCTACTGAAGTGTGAGAAACCCAACCCAAATTTCTATGTGAATTTACCAATGGTCTTTCGTTCATCCTGCCCTTACCTGTTCTTATAATTCAATGTTTTCTTCATTAGTGGAGTATTTTTTCTTCGTACTTGCAGACAATGCTTTCATTGTGGTCACTATGTAAAAGTTAATCTCTGAACCAAAGAAACTCTCTATAAGAGTCGACTTAAAATATAAACCCATTTAAACTACAGTGTTGATTCTGGCATATTTGAGAGAGAAAAATACTTATCCACAGTTCTGTTAGGAATAATATCTGTTAGCAATAACTCTTGTCTTCAATGAATGATGTAGAAAATTGTAAAGAAACATTCCTTTAAAAGATGAAAGATGGAAATACTTTTAAGCCCGCAATGAAATTTCTGCTCTTTTAACAACATTAGCAAGTACACATTGTTCTATATACATGTCTATTATGTCTTCGAGAAACAAAAGAAGAATTAGCCCATATGTGCCTAACTAAGCTGCAGTTGCTTAGAGTAAAAATACAAGAACAGAGCAAGGATTTAGCGATACTTCTCCATGTAGAATTAACCAGACCACAATGCTAAGAAACATAGGGACTGAGACAGATATCCCATTCATTCTTATTTAGTCTTAAAATACGCATATAAAATTAAAACCAGACAATATCTTTTATAAGTTCTGCTCACTGTTGCCATATCAGGACTTACCCCAAGATATGCATCGCTTAAATGCAACTTTCCTAAAAGTGAAAAGTTATTTGGAGCAAGTTATTTATGTATCTTCGTAGAAGCGATGAATGTTTAGGGAACATGTTCAAAACTCCATGACAGAAATGCATGCAAATTCTTCGGCCAGTTGACACACGACTAATGTACAAAATACTTAAAGGAAATGTAGATAATACTTTTGTTATTACAATACCTTTGAAGTTTTGCATCATCATTACCACATACAGAGATGGTAATTTTTTGTTGCCTTTGTACTTCTGTGTAGGAGGCAAGTGTCCTGGTTCTTCAATAGAGCAAGTCTAGAAACAGTACAGAATAATTCTCACTGTTATGCAAACTTCCTTACTCAAACATACTTATATTAGAAATGTAAGTATTTTGTACACAGATATAAACATTAGGAGTCATTACATTGTAAACTTCCATCTTGAATTAGATTTAATGTAATGTCTTTAGTGTCTCAAGCTTTTGCCCATTTCTGGGATCAGTGCTTTTGACCTCCTTCCCATTGATAACAGCCTCCAGCTGGGAGGTTATCAGCAGTTTGCCAGGACAGACACAGAAAGGAAACTTCACATTTAAAATTGAAAATGGAATATAATATTTTCTTTTGAACAAAACCTATCATGTAATTGAAGAAGAAAATTTCACCTGTGGCTTCTGCTAATGTCTGTACAGTTCCCAGTCTTCCGTTTGACAGAATAGGCAGCTAAATCTCCCTGCAGAGCTGATTACAATCTGAATATCTCCCCATCCCCCCCCCCCCCCCCCCCCCCCAAAAAAAAAAAAAGACCAGGGACCATTTAAACATTGCATTTTCTTTTAAACAGCATTATACTCAAACATACAAAGAGACATCTGTCTGTCATTCCTTTCAACATCACTACAGGCCTTACACTCACAAATTTCAAGAACAGTGCTATCTCCGCTGGGGGCTATTACATCAAAGTCTACAAAGCAAGACCTAGGTTAGGAAAACAGTATTTATTTTAACAAAAAAGAGGCTTTTCTCCTCCCTGTAACACTTTAGATTACTTAGGTGAAAGGCTACATCTACAAATGTTTTGCTGACATCATAATTATTACATCTAGATTTCATTTTCTTTCAATGTTATTTTGTCAAGCCATACCTCTTCCTATAGTTGTTTCAAACTACTGCAGACTCATGCAGACATTTGTCATGTTCCTCAGTAAGTTACAGACTATTTTCAGATAAATTTCTGATGTTGTTTACAATTATTGACTCAATAGATTCTAAATAGATGTAATAATTTGTTTAAAAATGAACTTATAAATCCAGTTTCCAATGTCACTGTGCTGATGTACAGTTTTAACTGAAAGCCTTCAGGGATCCATGAAAAATTATATGAGTTTTCATTTAAAATAGAATTCTTCTACACACAAGGTCAGATATTGTACTTCAAATTCAGAATTAGAAAGCAGGGAAATATTTCAAATGCATTTAGAAGGACATAAAACATAAACATTTTCTCTTTTTAATACCTGTAAAGTTTAGCAAATATTATGATGAATGTCAGGATTATATAATGACTTTGGAAAAATATAAAAATTATTTCACCTTATGCCCACAATCTCTCTGACATGTTGTATACTGATGCTTGTAACATTGCCATGACGGTATGTCGAGCAGTATTTTGCTTCGATTATGAAGTCTTCCAAGGTCTAAGTAGTCTCACCACAGTCTTTAAAAATATTAACATTTATTATAGATTTTATCCCAATAAACATTCATCACATTCCACTTTATCATAACATTTTTATAAATAAAGCCAGTACCATCCTGCCTACTTCTAACTGATCATCACCTATATCATAAATGAGGCTTAGTCCCCATCGCAGACCCTTGGAGTCAGAGGTAGGCTGCTCCCCTGGCATACATAGTCATGGTCAAGCGGAAAAATTAGAGGGCAGAGAAAAATCATACTAAAATTACTAATCTTATGACTAATGCTCTTGAAATTAATAATTTTACACATTAGGGAGCAGAACAGAAGGAGTTCAGGACAACATTCATGGAACTTAGAGTACCCTGTGTTAGCACAAAGGGAAGAGGTGACTGGATATACAGAAAATCTGGAATAAAAACTACAGTTCTTACATAGTGTAGTTTTCTATCAGCAAATACTATACAGAAACTCCTGGAAAAATACATGCCTTATCTTCCTCTTGTGGCTGAGGGTGAGAATAGAGGGTGAGAATTTATAACTTTTACTGCCTATAAATCTTGTTAGCTGAATACAAAGAAGCCTGAACCATTGACTTGACCTCTCCAACTGCATGGACCTCTATGCTGTCCCCTCACAATAGCCATTCTGGGTTTCTTCAATTTACTTTTTAGCATAGCAAGCTACATGCAAAAACTCTGTTAAAAGATCATTAAGTCTGCAGTCAAGCACTAAAAAATGAAGAAATGTTAGAATTAACACTGACTGTGCATTTTTAATTCCCTGTACCCCCCTGTGTGTATGCATTTTGATACAGTTTTTAATTACTTAATTGCATTTTGTGTAGGATGGACAGTGCTCAAGGGATGAATTAGGGCCACATAGTGAATGAGCCTGTCATCTATGAGACTTTTTCCTTATTTGATATAAAAATTGGAAGCTGGTGACTGAATATACATTCAGTCACTTACTAGGAGCACAGGTTTAATAAGTATTTTAGCATTCAGCCAGGCTGAGTACTATGATATTGGTCACTATACTGACATAAGGAGCATCAAGTAATCTCCCACTGTAGTCTCTCACCTTCTTAAGAAAAAAGATATAAGATGAAAACAAGATAAATGGATTAAGATGGAGGAAGAAACAAGAAGATGTAGACAGATGTTAAGCAATGAAGAGCAATAATCATAATCAGACTCTTACAATGCTTGTTTACATGCAGATAGTCATTACTTTTTGTCTGTAAGAAAATAAAAGTACAAATTGCTAGCACTGTTTGCTTGTTTACCCTAAGTGTTGGGAAAGTTGGTGGGATTTTTTGAGGAGTGGAGGGATGTTGGAGTAAAATCAGATATTTTAAAAGCTTATTTTAACTTTTGAAAACAAGTCTACACCTTCATATTAAAAACTAGCAATAACTCATAGGGTAAATTCCAGTTACTGTAACTTGTATTCTGAAATCAGAATCTCAACCTTTGCAAAGTTTCATATGAAAGATTTACCAGCAGAATTAATCTTGATGTTGAGGGAGAACCCTGGAAAGCCCAGCATGTAACAATGTTTGTGAACTTCTTTTTGCAAAAACTGGCAGCAAGTCTGGGGGCAATAGGATTGTAATACTTTCCCATTTCAAAAGCCAGTGACTAGCCAATGTGCTGTGAAGACAGAAGCAGGAGTTTCAAAATGTGGGTGGAAGCCAAAATAGAAAGAACTATTTTCAGTTCTCCAGACTGTAAAAGACCCAGAAACAATAGTTAAAGCTGGAAACAATTTGTGACATCTTTTTAAGTAATAAGAAACTAGGACACCACAGGACCTCCCAGATTACTCTGCAATTCTTACTCAACAACAAATTGCTCTAAGAAATACAACAGAAGCCATCTCAACTGTCTAATGCTCCCTTCTTGACTTCACTGTGCACAGTGGGGGATGGTAGTGCTGGAAGTGGCAAGGTAGATTTCATGAGGAGTGTAAAAATCAAAACAAAACAACTCTAAGAACTCCCCCAAACTCAGGTGTTACAGGACTTCCTAATTTACAACTTACAATATAGCACAACATCGCACAAGTCAAATCTGAGCTACATAAATATGAGGAGAAGATACTGGTTTGACATTAATATGACATGCAGACAACTGAGATTCATAAGATGTGTAACTGAATAATATAAGATGCTCTGAGCTGCCATGTTCATCCCATGAACAACTTTTAGCAACTAATAAGTTGCTTCTTGGGTACATTCTTTTTCCTCAGTTTTCTCACTACATGTTAATATATCTCCTAATAGTTTAAAGCACTTTTTCTTTACTATAAAAATCAAAAATCTGTATCATTGCTTCTTTAAAGGTTACAATATTCCGAGAGTCTGGAAAAATGAGTCATCCGAGTATTGATCTTGCAGTTTTCAATAAAACTTCTGGTAGAAAGTTCTTAGGTGAATTAGAAACTCTGAGCAAAGTTCCTAGGGGTCGATCATCTGAAATAGAGCCAAGTCTATGAAATGCAAACTTCTGTGTCAGAACTGTTATTTGGCAGAGGTTGTGAGAAGAGTAGGGATCATTTTGATTTCCTACAGAGGGAGAAAGGTTAATGGGATCTATTTAGTACAACGTATGAAGTACTGCACTCAGTTCAAAGTGGCACTAAAAGAAAAAATGTTCTGGATAAATGTTAGCATTACTCTCATCATATTTTGAAAAAATACACAATCATGAATCTCCTTGATGAATCTCCTAATGATGTTTTTCTTTTCTCCTTGCATCGCTTATGCAATGTGATTTTTGAGTGCATTTATTATTGCATAGTATTTATACTTCATTGATATCTCCTTCAAGAACCTCCTCTCCCTGATTACTAATTAAGGATTTCATTCTCTTTATATATAGGTGGTGGTTTGCTTTGCTTTTTCCTCCTCCCCAAGACAAAGTTCTAACTTGAAAGAGAAATGAACAAACTTCAGACAAAAACTGGGGACCTGAATCTATTGTAGCCTTGGAGGATTTGTTTCATGGAATCCTATTTAATATAGAACAGAACAATTTTGCTCCTTTAAAATAATTATTGAAATTAATAATTAAATAGAAAAATAAAGTCAGTTTATCAAAGGTGTTCATACTTCCTGTGGCAGAAAAATGTGGAAAGCAGGAAAAACATGTGGGTGGTGACACAAAATAAACTGCATCTGTACCCATCACCAACCCAGATTTATAACGCTGAGACAATGAATTACTGTTTAGAAACTAACTACACTTTGAAGGACATTGGCAAAGACTACTACCTGAGTACATGTAGCATATCTGCATAACATTACAAGTGTAATTTATCTATTTTATTTTTTGTGAGATATTACAGAAACTAGTATATATTATTTCGATAAAAAAAAAAAAAAGGGTGCAGAGAGTGGTGGGGTGAAGAAGCCTGGTTTAATTTTTAGTTTGATGGAATTAGAGGATTTTTTTTTTTAATTATTAAAATTATTAGGATTTAAGAATTATTTTTTTTTATTTTGCAAAGCAAGAAAACCAGAAAATTATATTATTTGAAATAATACTTTAAAAAATGGCTTAACTATATTAACTTATTTTTTCTTCTCAAAACAAACCTCATTGATATTGAGACGCAGGTTTCAATTTTGTAGCATCTTTTCATAGAAAACTGTGCATGTTTATCTCTACTATGAGATGAGTATTATGTTCCGAACGTGACTCCAATACCTTCTGAAGCTGCTATCACAAGTGAAATTTTGTTTCTTGAATTTACATCCCTAAGCATTTCACTATCAAACTTTGTTCCCAGACCTGATTAAGAAACCTGTAGAAAAAGAATGACAAAACGAGGAAGAGACATGCATCTCCCACTAGAGAATGGGGCTTCTTTATCTGCTACACAGAGCACACGTACACCACACTGACATTGTCATTCCCATTTTGAAATCAATAGATATATACCTGTATCATCAAGGACATGTGCTGGAACCTCTTCCCTCCTCACATTAGCCCTCATCAAGCTGCTTATGGCTGCAAAGATGCCAATCAGTTTCTGAAAGGGTAATTCACTGCGTGCCCATAATAGCTTCACAGGCCATGTCTGCCAATCAATACAGACATCTTGCCATGCATTTCACTTGACTCTGTCAATTTATGCTGATACATGGATGAAGCTCACTGACCAAGCCTGTGAAAAGAAATAGGGTGGACTTGTTAAGATAGTGCTTTTAAAAGCACTTTCATCTTGGCAAATGACATCTTTAATAACCTAATAACAAATGGATGCTTTAATCAACTGAAAGTCATCCATATCCTTCACATCAGCTTAAAGTTTATTGGAAGTCCTGCTTATTAAAGTCTAGGGACCATCTTCAGAGCCTAAAAGTTTTCAGAAGTCCTGTTTTTTCTATTAAAAACAGAAGCATACAAAAGTAAAAGCTTAAATGTTGTATTTCTTAAGAAATAATTAAATTATTGACTATGTAACTGATAAATTAAGAATAGGTGAACATGATCTCAGGACCAAGGACACTTAAATAACTGGACAGACTTATTTTGCAAAGACTCTAGAAGAAGCAAAACATGTGACAAAATTATTTTGTCAACTGAAGGCCTTGCTGGGACTCATCCAAAGTGAGTAGAAAACATTCCCAAAGCACAAGTTATTATTTGTAGACAGCTATTGCTTAGCAATAACTTCCTGGAGTTGAGTATGGGAAAATTAGGTTCAGGGAATTTTCATATATTCTCTGTTTGCTGATCCAGATTTGTTGTGATCCTGTTTGCAACACAATAACTAACTGTTCGTGCCACAGGCTATGAACAGCAGATGAGTTGAGGTTTTAAAAAGAAAAGATCCTGATTTTGTATTCTCTTTTTGAAGGCTGAAAAAGCAATAAAATATAGAAAACGTAAATACATCCAAAGAAAATGTTTATAAAGAGAATATTTTTCAAACTCATTGCCATCTGTCAGCTGACAATGATCAATTGTGTGCTGGCTGTCATTAGGAACAATCACTGTTTTCAAAATACCAAATAAAAAAGCAGCATTAGAATATAGCATTGCAATAGCATAGGTGTACTGAAGGACTATGCTCTTCATATTTCTTCTCATGCACACCGAGTTACACTTAGAGGGCAGATATCACCTATGGGCTTTTTTTCCTAGGAAATTTGTCTTTCTCCTTGTCTTCTGGAGGCAGACAATGTATTTTTTTCAATTGACTAAGGAACCAGCAGGATTCTATTGTTCGTCACAGAGCTCATCTGCTGAAAGAAGCTCAAGTGAATCTATTTTTCTTTTTTAGTGATTCAAAAGAACATGTTACAAGACCATCTGTTAGCCACATTGACTATCCAGTTAGCATCTATTTTCAAAACTACTTGTTTGGCAATAAATATTGCAAATACTCTCTCCTTGTTAATGTTGCACGTCAAAACCAAAGATGAAGGCAGCAAACAGTTCTGCTAAAAAACAATAACTGAATGTAAAAAAAATATTCAACTCAATGTTTGTGATGAACCAGATGTGCAGCATTCAGAAGACATCATCCATAATCTGACCAATCTAAATGGGAGCTTTAAGTAGTGATGGACACTTGGGAAAGGTGTACTACATTATGATGCATGTTGGTCTTCTGGTGGCAACTAGAGTCAACTACAGAGACTATATCTTGTGTTAAGTGTAGAAACTCACTTGAAAAAAATGAACAGCTTCACCTAAAAAGATGTAAGATGTAGGATCAATTTCTAATGTAGCATCTGGAGTGGAAGAAAAAAAAAAAGATTTTTTTTCCTGTTTGAGACAGTAACTATAGAAATCGGTTCTTACACCTTATTTGTAAGTTGAGGGTTACTTTGAGAAAAGATTATCTAGCTGCTGTATTTTCACCAGATGATTCTGAAGAATATCTTTAAATTACTCTCCCATTCAAATAGTTAAAAATAGACTCTAAAATCCACTGACAGATGATGTCTTTTACTGAACATATATGATGATATTAGTCAGAATACAATACAGGGAGATTTGCTCCATGTCCTACATATTTCACTATTGGCTTGTCTTTTCCTTTTATTTCCTAAACCAGCAATATTACCATTTGAACTGCACAAGTATTCACCTTAAGTCATAAATATAATGCTCTTTCTGGCTGTTCTATCCTGCTTGATCTATTTTCTTGATTTCAAATAACATATTTTCATCAAATTCACTACTGTGTAGCCCTCAGACAAGCTGCACAAATATACAGTGGCAGCTACACATGCAATGTTGATGTTTTCTGTTTCTTACCTAAACTGTTTTCTGGGGAGGATACAACACAAAATTATTCCATACTGTTGAACACACTGCTAAAAATGCAAACAAGCAAAGCAACCTCAAACAAATATAGGCTGCACCTTTAGGGTCAAAATGAAGTTCTGTGAGAATTTTTTTAGCCAAACAAATTTCAAAAAGTATGTTCTGTGTCCCCCTCCACATTTCAAAGGATTATTCTGTCTTCGGCCATTTTATTTATCAGCTCATCAGTGTTCCTGCCCTGTTGCCCTGAACAGTTCCAGTGCTAAAGCAGCACATCAACCTCTGGTGGTCAAGAAATAGGATTTAACTCTGTCTCCATTAGTCAGAACACATTTTCACTACACACTACAGTCTCATGGTATCACATTCAGCAACAGAATTAAAGTAACTGTAGCAGGAGAAAAAAAGAAAGATCAAATGAAGTTAATCAATATTCAATTTTTGAGATACAAATTGAATCCTGCAAACATTTCCCATAGTATCAGAGAAAATTATAGGCAAAATTGGCTATGTCTAAATTGGGAGACCCAAAAATCATTACTCCAGACATGCCTGTTTGATGTTCCCTCACAGCCCTACGCTTATTATAGCTTCCAGGGTGTGGTGCCAGTGAGATTAGAATAACTGTACTAGGTACTGTTCAGTATTACATATGTTTTGGGCTTTATTATGCCTTCCACATGTTCTTGAAATTTCTGTATATTCAGCTGTTCTCCCAACTAAAGAGAGTCTTCAGGATTAATAGGCCCTGTTACCCTAGAGAGCTTTCCTAATCTTTAAAAACTTTACCCAAGGAAGTCTTGAAAGGTGATGGGGTATATCAAAACTATTTATGCCATGAATCACATACAATGTGACCTTCTATTGCAATGTAAAAAACTGCGTCAAAGTGAAAATTTCTATTGTCCAATCACTCTGTAAAGACTCTAAATCTGTTCCAGTCTTTACAGCTTGAATTTAATTTGCTTAAAAATATGCATGGTTGTTCAACAGTTAGTCTAAATTGGCACCACAGGTTCTAGGGAGTACAAACAAGATTTTCAAAAAGGTTAAGCTATCATATTTAACAATAGCTGATTTAGAATAAATCACAGCTAAAACATACTGAATTCCTGTAATCTGTAGTCTGTACTGTAGGATATAATGACCTCGGTTTACCACATTCTACTGTGCCTATAGGAAACTGGAAATGGAAATACATTTCCTAGTTGCTATTAGTTAAATGTTGAACTACCCACATGCTTAAAAAACAGCTTATGTCCTTACAAGATGCTCCCACTGTTAAATGTACACCTTTCAGTCTCTAATTTTGGATTTCTTCCTTAACAAGTGCCTGCAAAAACATACATGAGTCAAATAACCTGCTTCTATGTAAACAGGTTTAAGAGATTTTTGTGTTTTAAGATGATAAAAAAAATGGATCAACATTTTTGCAGATGGATATATGTTGAACATACATTTTTACTACTTTACGATATCATACAGCATCAATCAAGTCTGAGAGGTGATTTTTGAAAACCAGTTATTCAAACACGTCAAGAGAATCAAATACTTCCCGTCATAGCAATATTTGTCCTGAAAACACACACTCAGAGGATTGCTTTCTTCTTTTTCAATAAATATATCATGAATACATACTTATAGGTTGTTAATAGTTAATGCATTAAGCTAGGTTTACAGTTTATTTAGAATGCAATAGCTTACCTAGTGATTTCCTCTTATTCATCCATTTTTGTACAAATACATATATTTTGAATGTTGAATAATTTTCTTCAGATTTTCTCATCCTTTGAATATTGCTCCAATGTAGGTTTTAGCCTAGACCAGTGAAGATTAAAAGGGAATGCAATCAAATAAGAAAGGAAGATGATGGAACTGAGGTCTAACTTACACTAAGAATATCCCAGTAATTCTTAGGAATATAAGAATACAGCTATTTCAAAGTTAGTACTTTCTATTCTTCCTCTTGGTTTGACTTTTGAGTAAGTACACAAATGCAAGAACCCATACATAAGTTTGATTACAATCCTTCCACTCTGCCCATATTTACCACCACATAAAACTTGCAGAACTATGTACTGGGGAAAATTTTTAAAAGTTAGTTTAGTTTAATAAACAAAAAAACACAAGTAGGAAGACAAACAGAGGAAAAAATGAAAGGGAACAGGAAGGGAGAGCAGCAGCTGCATCAGGACACACAGACCCGGAACAGAGGGATCCTACACGAAGCTTGCCCTAAGCAAAAACATTGAAAATCACATCTCCTTGACCTAAAAGAACACCAACTTTTCCTAGGCCCTGCACATTGAAAAGACTGAAGTGGTGCAGAACAAACTTTGCTTTTTACAAATCTCTACACACAAGTTATTATATATTTGTCAACCCAAAATAGCTTTTACTTGCCACATCTAGGTACAGAGGCTAGATTTGTGCAAGGTAGCTATCTTGACAAAGTGTTTTGTTGATACATTTGCTGTCCTCTGAGAAACAGCTGTTTCGGCTTCTTCCACTGACACACGAGCGATAGGTCAAGGGGCACTACTGGGTTTCTCACTCTAAAAGCCAGTAATGCACAGCCTGCGTCTTCAGTGGATGAAAGAGGTGCTGCAGAAGATTGCTAATTGCCCCCTGATCTCCCAGCACTGAAACTGTGAATGGGGAGGAAGACGTGGGCAAGGAGCCGGTCACATGCAGTGAAGCTTGTGACCTAGAATGTTTAATGTGGAAGAGCGTGAGAGAGAGAGAACTCAAACAAATTGAGACAGATGGAGTTTCATTCTATTTCACAAAATAAATATGTTTGAAGAGCGTACAAAAGAGAAGCAAGGATGAAGTATGCACGGTTATTTGACTGGCTTTGAATTGTCATATCCGAAGAAATTGATGGGAAACAGCTTAGTAACAAAAGCAAAGAACTAAAACAGGAGTTCATGAGGTTTGATCCCCACTGACACTATTGATCCACTCTGACCTTGGACAAGTCATTTTATTGTTTTATGTTCTCAAAGACAGTTAATAATAGGGCCAACAAATTTCTATGCCACATTTTGGAAAGCTTTATGAACCGATAGTGGTTTTAAAACAGTAATGAAAACACAGTCTCGAAGAAAATTCCCTCAGGATCCAGACACAAGCAAATTATTTTCCAAATATTATCTATTCTATCTTTCACAAATACACTGTTTTTCCTACATCATATATCTGAGAAAAGTCCTTTTCTTTTATTAACATGCTCAAGATTTCTAAGAATTCTTTTCTATTTTCTTTTTACTCTACATCTCTGTTTCTACTGAATCTGATCACCAGACAACTAGATTTATTCTATCAGCAAAAAAAAATAATTCACATCTTATAACGCTAGGTCTTGTCGGAGTATACCTGGAAAAGTTTAAATGTTTAACAACAGCTCTTCTGAACTGCCTGACATTTTAAGTCCCTTCTGTGTGATCTTGCAACAAGAAGATTAATTCCTCCTTTCTCATTGATTGATTGTTTTTGTTTTACTCCAAACCTAATGCTTCACCAAATTTCTCTGAGCATTTTATGAGATTAACAGTTCCTTTCCTATTAATGACAATAGAGTTAAACACATTGCTTGCTTTTTTAGCCAGCAAGGGCTTCAAAATGACCCACAAACCTCGTTTGGCCTATAGAACTATAGAATACCGCCCAGCATTGCTAAAATTTATGGTCCATCTCCTTAAAAATCCCTTAAAAATCCCTGTATAAAAGTCATTCAAGCCTGTCAGTGAAACCATTTGAATCTAATAACATTTAGGCATTACAGTGTAAGCTTTTTCACGACTGTGCTCCGAGTCTGCGTGTAGGGAAGGGAGGCCTTTCAGCCTCCACCACTCACCCCTCAGTTCCGCACGTCTCGGTGGGTTGTTCACACACACGGATCCTCTGGCAGAACAGACCCCATCCATCTCGCACTTTGCTACTGCAAGAAGAAATGCAATGCTTTAACGACAGGCAGCTTTATACATTATTTTCTTCTTTGGCCATCTATTGACAGCGCAGCATTTTTCTTCTTTGTAGCAGGTTTTCAGTCCTTTGGTGGAAAGGAAAGCACTTTTTATTTACTGAATAAAAATAGTTCAGTACAGACACTATAAGCATGACTGGTACCTGTCTCATCATTGTTTTCTTCACATCGTGAGTGTAATCTTTAGGCAATTGGAGAGATTATAAACTAGCAGTTTTCTAAAAGTGTTACTTCCCTGAATTCTTATGTAAATTCTACGATATGTACTCATACAATTACAGTATTTTTCATTAATAAATCCTTAACTTTCCTACAAGTGCAGTTCCTTCTAATTATGTATTTGTATTGCCCATGCAATTCTGAACTAATTAGATTGCAACTAGATTAATCTCTTTCATACTTGCTAAACTCAATAATTGTTCTTGCAACAATCAATACACATTTAATTAATAGGAAAATAATTGGCTTATTAAATTAAAGTTACTTTCCCATGTTTTGCTGAGTGTTTGCATTGAAATTCCATTTTTCATCTCCTGCAGTAAATTTAAATTTGGAGATAAGGATGCTAACACTCTAGGCCATTTTCCAGGTTTTGAAATAAGCAAGACTTTTGCACATGCATGAAATTAAAGACCATTCCACAATACAAAACACTGATCATACTCTCAGGTGTAAATAAGTCTGTCCCCTTCTTCTCTGAAGTCACTGTTACACTTAAGTCCAATTTGAGAGAAATCCTAGTTTTCAAAAGATCACATTTTCTACAGATTTGTGAAATCACGCAAAGGTATTTTCTCTGCTATCTCCAAAGGAGTTAAGCTACCAAGAAGAGCTATGAATTTAGTAATAGGGGAGGGGAAATTGCACTTGTAGTACATACTAAACACTATAGCGCTCCGACAGGTGGCAAAATGCACTGAAACTTAGAATTTTATCATGTTGCTCTCTTGTGGAACTGTTCCACAGCCTGGAGAAACTGGCTGCCCATGGCTTGGATGGGAGTACTCTCCACTGGGTTAAAAACTGGCTGGAGGGCTGGGCCCAGAGAGTGGTGGGGAATGGAGTAAAATCCAGTTGGTGGCCATCATGAGTGGTGTCCCACAGGGCTCGGTACTGGGGCTGGTTCTATTCAACATCTTTATCAATGATCTGGACAAGGGGATTGAATGCACTCTCAGCAAATTTGCAGATGACACCATGTTGCATGGGAGCGTTGATCTGCTGGAGGATAGAGAGGCTTTGCAGAAGGATCTGGACAGGCTAGATCAATGGGCTGAGACTAATGGGATGAGGTTCAATAAGGCCAAGTGCCAGGTCCTAACCTTGAGTCACAACAACCCCAGGCAGCGCTACAGGTTTGGAGTAGAGTGGCTGGAGAGCTGCCTGGCAGAAAAGGACCTGGGGGTGTTGGTCGACTGTTGGCTGAACATGAGCCAGCAGTGTGCCCAGGTGGCCAAGAAAGCCAACAGCATCCTGGCCTGTATCAGGAACAGTGTGGTGAGTAGGACCCGAGAGGTGATCGTCCCCCTGTACTTGGCACTGGTGAGACCCCACCTTGAGTACTGTGTCCAGTTTTGGGCCCCCTACCACAAGAAAGACATTGAGGAGCAGGTCCAGAGAAAGTCAACAAGGCCTGGTGCAGCTGAAGGAGCTGGGGTTGTTCAGTCTGTGGAAGAGGAGACTGAGGGGAAACCTTATCGCTCTCTACAACTCCCTGAAAGGAGGCTGTAGAGAGGTGGGGGTTGGTCTCTTCTCCCAGGTCACAGATAATAGGACAAGGGGTAATGGCTTCAAGTTGCGCCAGGAGAGGCTCAGGTTAGATATTAGGAAATATTTCTTTCCTGAAAGGGTTGTCAGGTATTGGAATGGGCTGCCCTGGAGGTGTTCAAGAGATGAGTTGACATGGTGCTCAGGGCTATGGATTAGTAGTGGATTGGTGTTGGTTTGGGTGTGGTATAGGGTGGGTGGGTGGTTTTTGTTTGTTTGTTTGTGGGTTGTGGTTTATTTGTTTGGGTTTTTGTTTGTTTTGTGTATTTTGTTGTTGTTTGTTTGGGGTTTTTTTATTGGTTGGACTAGATGATCTTAAAAGGTCCCTTCCAACCTAGATGATTCTCAGTACAGAAGCCACTGAGTATAAGGGTAAGTAAAAATGTCTTTCTGTAATGAAAAACAGCAAACTAAGACTTCATTAGAGATCTATACTTGGATTCTACAAATATTAAGCATGTGAATTTTACTGTTGAAATTACAAATACTACAAGGGAGCTCCAGTAGGCAGATTATTGTAGGGACCCATATAAGTCTCAATAAAGATACCCAAATTTAACCTTCATATATACTCCTACATACATACATACGGTCATATATACTCACTTTTATCCACAAAGGAAGCAGCTGGGAAAAATTAGGAAATTGTGCAGTTCATGAGCTTTCCCTGGATTTGTTTCTGCAGCTTGTAGGTCCATCCTTACATAGACTACTGTTTCTGGGAGAAATGAGGTCGCCATCTGTCCTGGTTTGAGGTAAAACAGAACAAACTTCCCGTTCAGTAATTTGTACTTCTTAGCTAAGCCTGTTCTAACTCTCTGAAATTAACAACATATTGAGCAGAAAACCATTGCAGGAATACTATATAGAGAGGCTCTTGCTTATACTTATTGCTGTAACAACCAAGGTCAGATAACTTCATTATTTGCCCCGCTGGAGGGTTGGAAAAAGTGTATAGAGGTCACACCTTCAGGGAGGAGCAGACAGGACAGGCAACTGAAAACTGACCAACTGGGTGTTCCATCCCATCTGTCCTATCCTTAATATAAAAACTGAGGGATCAGCTTTTACCTCAATGGCTGACATCCAAGCAGGACGTTGTCTGTCCATCTGCCTTTGATCCTGATCTGTGAGTTCCCGATTCCAGATCCTGAATCCAGTTCCCATCCATTGCCAAGTCCAGTCTGGGACTTCTCCAGTGCCTGCTGGTAACATCATCCTGACAGCTCAATTTGATTTTGCATATATTGTATTTCATTATTACCTTTTTATTTCATTAAAGTAATTTATTTCCTTCTAAACTCGTACACCTCTTTGTCTTTCTCCTTCCTCTCCCCAGAGCAAGAGATGGAGGAGAGCATCATTGGCCAATCGAGCCTAAACCATATCATCATCCCTTAATATTAAAAAAGCAGAAGAAAGTTAAAAGTGAAAATATGTCTATAATTCAATATCCCAGTTTCATTACTGTTATCTCCTTTTTTTTTATTAATTACACAGATGTTGAAATCAGTACTGTTTTTTCATAATATTAGTTTTAATATTTTAAGTATCATAGCAATGTTTCTCAAACTGGTGCCATTCTGCTGTTTAGCTTTATAAGAAATCTAGACATTTCATGAAGTAAATAATAGATAATTCCATTTTTAAGACATTTGGTGTTATGAATCAACAATACGCAGTTACTATGTAAGCTTGGCACTGTTCATCATCCTCCATTGCCTACTTTCAAAGAGGAGACAGGTTGAGTCTTCCTCAATTTTTCTCAGACAGCAAGTCTCACTGTCTCTATACCAAGGTATCTAATGTTTTTTCCTCTCTCAAATTAATATTCAGCCTCTCACATTGTGTCCCTGAATCTTCTGTTATTAATTCATTTGGAGCTGTTACATACTACAAGAATTCAGACTCATTTACTTCCTACAGCATGAGCATGATGTATATACCTTGAAAGGCTATACTAATTTAAAAACTTATGTAAGAGATTATTCCAGTGTTTCTTGCTACTTAAACCAATTCATTCAAAAGAAAAATTATAACAGAAATATATTTTAAAGTTTTGCTCAAGGCAATATAAATTTCTTTTGACTCTTAACTCACTGACTTTCAGCAGAAGTGCTCCTGCTGAGCAGCCAGAAAAAGAGGACAATTTGGTTTTCCAAAATAAATGATTTCCAGACATCCCTTTCAAAAATATATTTAGTTTTTATGACTTTTTTTTTTTCAAGATTAGGATGAAGTGATAAATAAATAGATCTAGTTTCAGTAAGAGATTCATCATCCACCTCTACAAATAAAGACACTCGAAAACTATTATTTGAAGTTTCCTTAAATTTCAGTCGGAATGGAACCTGAGGAAGCTTATGGGGAGTCAAGTTGAATGATACAGCTGCTTTTAGTGCTGGAGAAATATGTTGGATTAGAACTGTTTTTCTCTCATTCAATAACAGCAGCTGGTGTAAAAGCTAATCCTCTGATCAGTTCCACAGGCTTTCTACTAGCACATCCCACAGAGAATAATATCTTTAAATACAAATTAAACAGACTGCGTTCTTGTCTTGTCCATTATTTACATAAAAATAAAACTAGTCCTTGGGTTTTTATTTGTTCTGCTAAGTCCTAAAACGGTACCGATTTTCACAGGCAACAGATGTGCTCACATTTCCAAGAACTGTGACAATCTGGATTAAGTGACTGTTAAAATACTCACCACTGCATCAGGCCACGTGATGGGGAAAATACGCTTTTTGGAGGTGCGAGATTAAGATACACCTCCTTGATGTAGGATCAAAAAGTCCCTTGGTCCTCATGACAGAAGAATCAAAAAAGGGGAGACAGCAAGGAAGAAAAATTACATTAAAGTTCCCTGATACTAGACACACATTTCCCAGCTGCCATGAAACACTCCTGCTCCCTCAGCTCCTCGTATCTGAAGCACCAAATATAGTTGGATCAGCTTCCCAACCTCTTCTACCTGTACATAGTATTTTGAGGGAAGGAGAGAGGCTGTAAAAAGGATAGAGTGTCCTTTGATCTCTAGGTAATTTGAACCATTCAGCTATACAATAACTCTGATTGCATATATCTATACATACACATATGTAACACAATACTTATTTTTTTAACTCACTGTAATATTTCGAATTCTGCAGTTCCTCTTCTTGTTGAGATATTCATGTACAAATGCTAAATGACCTAAAATAAGAAGAAAACAAACTTACCTTCAGAAGCTCCTAGTCATCCATATTTTCAAATGGGAGAGAAATTTTTGGGTCTATGGTCTGAGCTTCAGGTCAGTCAGTTTTTATAAAGCACAGTGGTTTACCCACCCAGGTTTCTTCTCTCCTTCCTGTATTTTTATATTCCATTTTTATTTTCTCGGGTAGACGTTTTACCTGAGATTTACCTAACACATTTAAAACACGTCCATTTATCATGATTAATGAATAAGTTAAGTGCTTCCTTATTATCATCAGTCCACAGGTAAAGCTATTCAACGTAGTCATATTATTAAATAATAATTATTATATATAATATCTTTTTTAGGCACGCACTTTAACAAAGTCAATATTATGCACTAATGTAAACCTATTTAAACTCAATAATTAGTGATTATTCCTGGAATTAGTGAAACTTTTGTCTTTATTTTATTCTTGGTTTTGTTCTTCTTACACATACTAAAGATTTGCTTCTTCCATATTTCTTAAGCATCTTATAGTCAGTCAGCTTATATTCAAAAGCAATAATGGCATTGACCAACTCCAAAGAAAAACTTTCTTAGCCTAAGATTTTACAGATTATGAAGGGTTTTGTGTAATATTAGAGAGCTCACATTTAAGGAAATGTTCTCAATGAGTGCAGCTGTAACTTTGTATACCCTTCAGTAGCTCATTATATTCTGTACAGTCGTGCAAGAACTTAGTCATTATCAGGAAGGAAATAGAAACATATCCCCTGAAGTATTTGCCTTTTATTAAAAACTGTGACAACATCATCTTACTTTCTTTAGAATTCATCACTTTCTTTGGACACCTGATAAAGGATGTCGAAACGTATTCAGCTGCTTGGTTATAGAATGTTTTATTAATAAATCCAATCTCTTAGATGCTCAGCTTTAAATATTAGTGTTGTCATCTGTGTACTGCAGTCTTCCACATGCAGTGAAGTTTAGAGATGCTCAAATTAGAAGACATTCAAGTAGATATATTTTAACAATATCTGATATTTAAACTTATGGATTCTACTCTATAATCACTATATAAATCATTTTCTAAAATCTTGAATATATTCCTATTTTGAAGGCAGAGAAAGTAAAGCAGAAACATCATGTTCAAGCACAGAACTTTTAATTAGGGTCTACAACTCCAGATCTCACAGATTGAAAGAGACAGATACGATCACTTGTATGATAATCAAAACAGTGTTGCTTACCTTAGGATATAGCCCTCTCATAAATAAAGTGTGCTGGGAGAGGTAAATGAATTAGATTCTTTGGTGGTGCATAGTTCTTGTTAACTTCAGTATTGATTTTACACCAACTCAGGATAGGACCAAATGCTTTTAAAATAACACATTACAGTTCGACTGTCAAAATGTGTTCTTTAAACAAAAAAACATTTCATTTTTAACAGATGGACAAAGCTTTCTTTTATGTGGAACAAAAGAAAAACTTCAATTAAAATGTTCAGAACCGCAGGCACCAACAAGTAAAGGGAAGCTTAAAGCTGTTTAGTCTAGTTTTATCTCAAAAGGCATTCATTCTCCAGCAGCTCAGTTCTTGCTGGTATTCCAGAAACAAATTGTCTCACCTTGGTTTCAGTGGAATGGCACCTTTCTAATTCATATGGGCACAGTGATTATTTCCTCCTACCAGCTAAGAGTTTTAAAATTAATAACCCAATTATCCAAAATTATAGGGTAAGTTGGTCTGCAGGCTTTCATTCAGCATGAAAACAAACCAACAAAAAGCACACAGAAAAAAAAAAAAAAGCAGTGAGGGGGGACAGGCATCAATCTGCAGCCATGCATAGTTTAAAACCAAAACAGAAGCAAAACTTTTGCCTTTCCTTACCTCAGGGGATAGGAGAAACAAATGATGTGTGTCATGGATATGTTTTCATGCCATTATTTGCAGTTCTCCGAGTCTCCGCCAGTAGTTAAATACCTTTAAAAAAGCAGTTTATATCAATATTTTGCACGACTGTGGGTATCTACAAGTCCTCACCTGTTAGGGACGTAGTAAATGATTTAGTTAATAGAAGGACTGATCTAAGAACTAGCATAAATATTTCCTAGGATGACTCCAAAACTGGGTCCTCCTAGCAATAAGGATCTTTCATTGATACATTCCTCCCCAGAACATGCAACAGCAAATCCACAGTATTCCACCAGATCCAAAAGTAGAATGCAAGAGGAGGGAGGGAGGGGATGGCAGTTTGCATACGCATGATCTAACGCTGGCTACCACTGAAAAAAAATTCAATGACCTCTCAGTGGGGCTTATTATCCTTTAGCCCAGCGCTAGACTAATACAATCAATCGGAATTTTTTTGGTTTAGAAGACAGGTCACATCAGCCTGCAACACACAGTATAAAGTATAAAAACAGTTAAATGAAGTCCCTCTTTGCTGTCTTCTAACAGGTGGGATTCATCAGAAAAAAATATTTTTCATTTGCTGGCATTTTAACAAATTGCAATTTCAAGTCAATTAATTAAAACATTAAAGTAGATAAAAATAAAATAGCCCTCGTGGGAATAAGCACATTTCATTATTAATGTAAACCCAGCACTTTATAAATATTGTATTGCAGTGATACATCCCCATATGTCAAGGCTTTTGTTCATTCATATAGTCACTAATTATTCTTAGAATTAGTTGTGATCTATTTTGATCGTAACAAGAAACAAGGTAATTAATGCCAAAATTTCCCCAAATGAATTCCAATGGGATTGATTTACCATAACGGCTGTAATTTTTAGCCTTAGATCACAATATCAGCTGCAAAAAGGGGAATTCATCAACTTGAAGGATGGTTTATTTTCCGAGTTAGTTTGGCCCTCCATTCTCCAAATATTCAACAAAGTCAAAAATGAAGCAACATATACAGTGACCACTGTATTTAAGTAAGCTGTCTTTGCCAAACACCTGCATTTACCATCATCAAAGCATGTCCCGGGGTCCAGACACAAAAGCATGTTCAGAGAATTCTCTGTTACTGAAGAGGAGATCTAGGAATGTGAAGATATCAATATCTTTAATTTAGAATTCCAAGCTGTACCAGTTCTGTGGCAGGAGATGCTCAAGAACACTTCAGCCTGAGCAGCTCAGCACCCACTCTGTGGCCCCATGAAAGACCATGGGCTGCACATCCTTCTGCCTACCCCAGCAAGCTCTCACACCTGGGACAACCTGCCCCTTCAGGCAATGGTTAGAACAGCATCTCATCTGGAATTAATTCATCGCTCTGTCCAAGGGGATTCGTAACTTTGCTCCCCTCTTTCCATCTGCTTTATGAAGCAGCACCTCATGAAAAATATGCATGTAGTAAGGGGATGACATGGATTGAGTAGGACATTTCTGCTGGGTCAGGCAAGTAACCATACCAATAAATTAGGTAGTTGCATTCATTGTCTTTCAGCACAAAGATCAGGTACAGTTCACACATTCACACACAGGAGTAACTAGGTCCTACCTCTTGGTAGATAATCTCTCTGCACGTTGCTGCAGTAAAGCATCTGACATATCAACTACCTCGGAGTTAGCTCAGGTATCTCTATGTACTCAAATGTTACTTATACTGGAATATTTTCTTTCCTTGGAAGACCTATCAGTGTGTCCAGCTGCTCAGTCCTGTTATCACCACAACGTAGCCAAAAAGCATTCTTTTATAATAAATAATAGTAATAATATACACCTATATCAGCTCCACATAAATATCAAGGACAATGGCCATTATAGCATAGGAATAAAATAAGGAAAATAAAGCACATTATGTATAAAGCAAAAAGAACATGCAAAATAATATTTATCTTTTTCAGATTTCTGCTTATAGCTAGACTCCAGTGATACAATAAATGATCCCTTCAGAATTATTCAGAACACTATGAACTGTTTCTGAACTGACGCTTCAATATCAGATTTTTTAATTATTATTATTATTGTTGAAATTTATAGTTATTCGTTGTCTGATTCTATAAGGGTTTACTGTTTGATTCTAAACCTGAAAAAATCAGAGGTAGCTATAGAAAACCATGACTTTTATAATTTTGTAGTAGCATTAACAATTGACTCTTTTTCCAATAACAGTAGAAAACAGTTTGGATTTTTGTTCTTTTGGTTTTTGGCTTTTTTTTTTTTCTTCCTTCTTCCATTTTCATCCTCTGCAACTAAAGCACATGCTTTTATCCACACCCAAACTGTTTCCCAATTGTTAGGAAACTCAGGGAACATTTCCAAACTCTGCTCAGCTTCCTTAATTAAACTTGTCAAACCTAGATGAGCATCCCTGTGGGAAACAGACATGGCTTTATGGAAGGTTAACATTCTTTTAACCTCCTTCAGAGCCAGTCATGTTGCTACTACCAGCATCCGCAACTTGAACAAGGTCTTACTAACATTGATGGATTACTCCAGCAAAATCCTGTCTAGTTAAAAGCATCTGAAAGACACCCAAGGGGAGAAATAGCATTAAAACAGAGATTTATTTATTTATTGTCAGGCAGGGACTCCCTCAGAAAGAAGTAAATCAAAGATATCTCACACAGTCTGAGGAAAGAGGAAAAGACAATGGAACGACAAATTTCATGGCCTGAAATCAAGAAAAACACTAGTTTGAAACAGAAAATCATAGTAGATCGTTTACAGATGATCATCACTTCAGGATGCTTCCAGAATAGTAAAAAAGTTAGGATATAAGTGTATTTGTAAGATGACTGTCTTAGAGTCTGTATTTAGACTCAAGAAAGTGCTTAAATACACTTCCTTTACTTATACAATAATGTAATAATTAATCCACAGCCAAAGAATATCTATAAGTAACTTTTTTTTTAATACAGCCATCTGCTAGAAGGTAATGTTCCTGAACGAAAATGTAAATATGAAATCCTTCTCTCCTGAGAGTCAATAGCAAGAATTCTCTCTTGCAACAGGACTGGACAAACTCAAGACAGAAACCAAAGCCATAGATCTCCCACAGCTTACAGGAACTATAAGGACAGCATGCTAATTGTACACCAGTCTCATACAACTGACTAATGTCATATCCATCTGCTTTTGGCTCAACGAGCAGGTTGGTGGATGACTCAGGAAGTAAGCCTGGTTTCTATAACAAATCAGCCTATCAGTTCTGTTGCACAGCGCTGTTAAGACTCAGACTAAACATAATAACTATTTCAAAACATCCACATTTTCTTCCAGGTGGAAACCTGTTTTCAATTTTCTATACACACATATATATAAAAAAAAAATAATATTTTGCTCAGAAGCAAAATATATCTGTTTAACTACAGAATTTTAATGTTTAACTACTCTCTACAGAAAAATGTTTACCTAGAAAATGTCAAGTTCTCTAGAAACCTGGCTGCAGGAGAAAACCCTCACTTTGTCACTTTCTTCAGGCCAGTGAAGTTCTCCTTAAAGATGGTCTGGCCCTCAGACATAATAGAACTTTACTGGACCTAAGAAGAAGATCCACAGGAAAAAAAAAAAAAAAATCTGTGAGGAAGAATACTGAACATTACATATAATTTTAAAATAAGTCCTTTCTCTACTCTCTTAAGGAAAAACAAAGTAATAGGGCTCCCATTACCGCTCTAGAAACAGTTGTCAGCTGTAAGAAAGAAATTATGACCTCCCCAAACAAATTACTAGCAATTTCCAGAAGAATTAATACTCAGTTTTTGCAGTTATGGCATTATCTTACGTTTCTCTGTGCGAGACCGAGACAAAAGGATTTTTCAAAACATCAAATGTAAACAGCTTTGCCTTCATTTACATTCACACCAAAATCACCAGAAAAGAGCACGTCATGAATGAAATTGCAAACTGGAAGTGAAGAAAAATAACTTTGTATTAGCGGTTTCACACCAATAGTACGATCACTTTCCAACTGCTGATCATTTTGAACTGGAGTATAGGACTTAGAATTTATTGTTAAGTGTTCTGGATCTTATTGTGTCTCAAATCAATAAAAGAGTTATTAAACTTGGCTTATTGGTTGAATACATTTACACCCCTGGTGGGTACTTAACACTAAGGTCCTAAGACAGCTTGCAGGATTTTATGTTTCAGAATTATCTTTTCATTTTTCAGCTGAGAAATTAATATCTGGAAGTCTTTAATAAGCGTGATATCACTTCTGTTCTTTGCTTTAAGAATTGTTTTGGGGTGGGTTTTTGGGGAGGGTTGTTTGGGGGGGTTTTATGTGTTTTTTAATTTTTTTAAAATATGGTCTGCTTTAGCAATTCCGCCCCACCCCTTCATAGCTTGAAAACAAAGGTTCAAAAAAACCTTTTTTATATACCTTAGCATAGAATTGCTTAGGTTTTTTACAGGTTTCAAGTAAGATTTACTTTATTTTCCTATAAAGATAATCTTCCAATTCTATTTGCAAAATATCAAAGTATTTTAAAAGCAATAATGAACAAAATTGAACTCACCTGAGGTTACATTTCTGTCTTGAAATATTACCACCCGTTGTATCCATTTTGATGCTTCCACTTCTATCATCTTCAGTATTAGGAACCAGTTTTGGAAATCTGTGAGGTTCTTTCTGTACTTCATGATCCTAATGACATGAAAATCATCTCACTCATACTGGTGGGACTTCATCCTACTATATTTTTTGGATATATATACATCTATAACTAGAAGAAAAATATTCTTTTTTTAAAGTAAACTAAGTGGAAGTGTTATCTCATATAAGGACATATGAAATCTCCCCCCATATAAAGGGGAGGAAAAAAATGAAAAAAATACTTATTTGAGCTGTGGTCATACACTCAAATATAATTTTCTTTAGAGGTATAATTATTACTAGGCTTTTGTTTACAAAGACATCTTCTGTCTCAGAGAGTTTACTCTTTCTTTCTATTGAAACATATTTCTGGGGTAAAGAACACCTGGATGACACAGAATTACGTTCCCCAAGAGAGACAATGGGAGTTACTTCTACTCAATTCAGGATTATGAGTAGTAGCTGAAGTTCACAACAAGAGGAAACCCAAATTGTTTTCTGGTTCCTAGAGTTGAACCCTATAAGCTAAAGAAATTAATTGTGGCACTGACAATTAGAATGGGAGAAAACCTCTAGAACATTAGCATTTTATAGAAACAATGACCTTAAGACCAGAACATTTTCTGGGCATTATTGCCAGAGAGCCACATCTAATTAAATTAAAGCAAGCCCCAGTCCAATTGACTATGATTTATAGTTTAATGTACCTATTTTGCATATTTGTATTTTATATATTACTATATTTCAGCAATTTTTTTCGTTTTCCCTTCCTTATAAATTCTTTTGACATCAGCAGAAACAAAAGTCTCAGTGGCCCATTGGTCATGCCTTTTTACATTGCAATTTAAAGGAACAGAACTTAAAGCCCAGTGGAGTGAAATTAACGTAATTTAATACAACATAAAGTTAGTCCTCCTTATAAAAACTATTTTTTGTCTGTATTTAGATTTGGTTTGGGGATCAGAGTCAGTGAACCATTAATAGGTACATCTTCACAGAGCATTAAAAACAGTGCAGATTTTTCCAAGAAATATTTCATTGTTTTCCAGCCTGCAAGCAAAAGTATTAACAGATTTTGCATTTGAAATGCATCTCTGTTTACACTTCTCTGAGAAACAAAGGATTGTTTCACTTTTATATAAGATCAGGCCTAAAATTTCAGGCTGAGTTTGGTTTTTTTATTATTTTCCATTTTCTATTTTGAGCTTTTGGGAAGTGTAAAAATTTCACAATTAAGCATCCTTAGCAAAGACAGATGGATGTTACAAAAGGTTAATAACATATAAAAAGTTATCAAGATAGTAAAATAGTATAGCAATAAAGAATTTCCCTATGGATAACTCTGACAACCTGTTAAATTTGTATTACTTATTTTAATTACAAGTTTTGGAGGAAAAAACTAAAGAAAAATAAAGACAAACAGCCTTTGTGCCTTCATAAATACCTGAGCTGATCAGAATAGTATTTTTTTGTTTAATAAAGCAGAAAGTTGGGGGGAGAGGGTGGTTGTTTTGTTTTAATCAGCAAACAGGATCTATTGATATACAAAGTTCTCATAGGAAAGCTCCACTACTTGCAAGAGTTTGTAATGCAAAAGTGTTGTGAAATTTGGAGAAGAGTCTTTTGGGTAAAATTCTTACAATAGTACACAGTCTGAGCCCTGGACAAATAGCAGATATTCCAGTTCTTGCTCTGAACCACCTCAACATTCAATGATGAGTTACTCTCTCAAATCTTGCAGGAAAACTATACAACTATTTCAATATTCACTGGACCAACAAGAAAAAGGCCGCATTCATATAAACCCAGTGGATAGATTATTCATTTAGGTTGTTGAAGAAGCAATCCCTTATGTGGACTATCTGTGGTCATGCAGGGTACAGAATTATCATTTGACTCTTCCATGTCCTAGGTGACCACCTGGATTACCAGGAAACTGATATGAAGAGTACGCGTCTCATTTTTCTGAATAATTTCAGAAATATGTTCAATTTTCTGAATAATCTCCACATGAGAACATTTTCTAAGTGTTCAACACAAAATATTTTATGGAGTGGAAAAATCTAATTACAAATTTTCTGTGGGTTTTTTTTCCTCTCCATTATTTTTTTTTTTAAATTTAGCAGTAAAGTTCTATTGTCAGAAATTGAGTTCACAGCACTAAACATACAATTAGAGAAGACTCATAATGTATTCATCTTGTATCTTGCAACATTTTTAAAAATCAATAATCAAAACAAGAAAAAGGGAAGGGGGAAAAAAACTTAATAACAAAAAGGATTTAAGATAAACCATAATAAGCCTTATTTTTACTGATTTTTTTTTTTTGGTAGTATGTTAGAGATTAGGAATGTGTACAAGTTTTACACAGTATTATATATAAAACTGACAGTCTCACAAAACTAGTCAGAAAAGTTAATATTACAAATAAGTATACCATAAACATATCCAAAATGCATACGAGTCAAGCCTTTGGCAAAAAAGAATTGCCTCCTTAAAGCATGATAGAATGAGAAGTGATAGAGGTGAGAAATAGTCTGTTAACGAATTGTGTGATTTTATACCCAGACTAGCTGTATCGACAGATAGACAATCAGAAGAAAGAGGAATAGCCTATGAAACAGGGAAGAAATAGAGGGTTGTTTCGTTGCTAGGTGGAACTTCAGAAATTGTTGCTTTTTATTTCTACAGCATGATCCTAAGAATATAGTGCAAATTAAGAATATAGTCTTGGCCGTCTACTAAGGTAGATTTGTTTCCCAGTGGATGTTGCTGATTTGCTAGCCTTTTTGGAAGATCATGTTATTTAGATGTGCAACTCACAGCTAACTATAGAGTTTAGAAAATTATCTTTAGATATAAAGTTCTGAAAAATAAATAAGTTCATTCTAGAGGCTCCTGGAGGCAAGAGGACACAAGTAATTGAGCTTAGTGTATGGGTAACTGAGAGTGGTTTAATGCCTCTCTGGCCATTAAGCGTGCCAGAGCTCAAATTGCATGATCAAGTGACTGCTCAAGCCTTTTAAGTACATAAGATATATGAAATTCCTTGAAATAAGAGCAGCCTGCGTGTTATGTATTTTCTTTTGTGTTAACTACATCCTGGAGATGTATTGTCTTTCCCGGAATAAGCCTAGATGTCACTGGGGCAACTCAAATGCGTCCTGGGAACTCTGCAACTTTTTGCTGACCATTTTAGGAGAAGACTCAGGGGAGTCCGCTACCTGTTATCTTATGTATGAAGTGATTTACAGCATTAGCCTTATGAAAAATAATGGCACACTAGTAAATCAATGATATGATTATGCATGGTGCTGAGGCTCCTGGCCTAAGACCAAAAAAGCACTTGGTTATGTATGGAGTTAAAGCCAAAGGTAGTTTGTTCGTCAAACAGTTACTTAAAAGAAAGTTTTTCCTAAATTCTTGGCTAGATTCAAAAGTAGTCAACTCCCATCTTGCTATCAAGAAAGATCATATATTCACTGAGTTCAGCAGCACATCTAGAAGGAAATTTGCATGAGAAATATTATTCCACTTTGAAAAGGCCAGGTCACCGAAACTAAGGCTGGTCAAAAAAACTAAAAAAAAAGAAAAAGAGCCCCCAAGCTGTGTACTTGAAATACAGACTTTTGAAGGACCCTAGGGAAAGGGGAGAGAGTAAGGTAGGAGGCTGCAAACAAATAAAATCGTAACACCTTTTCCTTACAAAAGTACCTGCACACGTAGAAATGTTTCTTTGCAAAGAAAGGAAGAGGGAAATGGAAAAAAAAGGAAGAAAGACACAAACTCTTTCCTGATTAGTAAGACCCCATGGTCAGAACATTCCTACAGCATAAACATGTAAATTCAAGAGCCTCTTCCAAACCAAACATATGTTTAGGAATTTTTCTAATTCAAGGATATCTGACAGGATTATTTAACATTACATTTTAACATAATTAATTTCTAAAGGTCAAATATATATGACTATCTATAATAACGTATTATATCTTAAATCAGATAAAAAAACCTTTAATATTTTTTGTGAGACTAAGATTTGATAAGGTATGTTTTTAATGACTTGTACTGAACGCCTGAGCAGGAAGAAAACAAACAAAACCCCCAAACAACACTACTTTTTCAGCATCTTTATGGTTCAGTATTTTCAACAGTGCTGCTCCAGTTGTTTAAAGAAGCAGACCCTGAATACATATGCTGTAACATTTAATCCCAAATTATGTCTACTTCACAAATGAACCAAAGTTAATACGTTTACTATTTCATGTGAGCCGAAGCAGTGTCAGATCAGTTTTGTCCCTCCTGATTTCTGCCTTTGACTGCAGAATTATTACAAACTGCCTTGAGGCATACCTTTCCTTTTAATAAGATGCAAAAATTACAAACCTTCAAGTACAGTTATTGTTCAGGATTACGTAGTAGAAGTAGCATGTAGTTATTAAGTTGTCAGACATTAAAACATGCACAAATCATAACAAATCTCATAAAACGCTGTTTACCAGCCAAAGTTAACAACTTTGGGATAAGTTTCAGGAGTCAGAAACATCCAAATGTCAGAGACCCAGCTGACAACAGTCTGCTTGCATGAACATACACACAAAACAACAATACTGAAGGAAGTCAGTGAAGATACCATGCAATCAATGACAATGTGCAACTCCAAGTATACTTCACAGCAGCTGCAAACTCAAAGGAAATTAGCTGTAGTCCTGGTAAGAAAGAGCAGCTCGTTTGCCTGGTTAATCAATTAAAACAATTTAACCCACTTTAGGAGGTCCTAAAACCAACCTGATCTTCAAATGCTTTTGGACATTGTATTGTCTTATAGTAATAAGGAAGGAAATTCTTATTCAGAACAGGGCTTTTAAGCACTACACATGTTAAACATCATATAGAATAAGTTTGTATACATTATTAAAAAAAATATTATAAGCATATGTATAATTATATACTATAAATAATGTTATAAAGAAATTGAGAGAATACATGCAATAGCTATTTAAAATTTGTTATAAAAAGATTTTATTTTATTATTCCAGCAAATAAGAAGTATTCTGTAAAATCAGAATAATCAAAGTTAAATCCTCAACACAGAAAATCACTTGAGGCCTCAGGCAACAAGTTATGAACATATTCCAGATTTTACTCCAGCTCCTAGTTACATATTTCCAAACTTGCCACACTCTACTCCTAACATTCTTTCCATGGTTTTTTAGGAATAGAGACCATCTCTTATCACTGGGATGGAAATTCATCAAACATTCAAGTAACTCCAATCAAATCTACCAGAGTTTGCCACCTAAATTGTTTGATGAATCCATTCATATGAAATTTATATTTTACCACAACAATTTCCATTTATCTTACTCATGGAATCAACACTCTGCAAAATGAACAGAGATCAGAAAAGTTGTGGAAGAGATCTCTTTGAAATCAATGTTGCCTTTAAAAAAATATCTAGAATTTAAATAAATAAATAAATAAATGAAATCCCACCAATGTTCAACAACATAATTTAAATAGCAAAGTTTTCTCACATGGGTAGAGTGCAGGGGTACCATGACAACTCCTTCCCAGCTGTCAGCTAAATCATGGAATGAAAATACACTTATTTTTTCTGCTAATCACCAATCTAGCCTATGAGACAGAGCAGTGGCTACTCTTCATTTGGTATATTTTAATAAGAGTTAAAATCCCAGACTTACCTAATGATCCATAAGGCCAGGTGAGAGTTGCAGAGAAGCGCTGTCTGTTGAGGAGCTCCTAAAAGACATGACAACAAAAGACATTTTTTCACTCTCTACATATAACAATTTGCATTGTGGTGTATACAGCAACTTTCAGCATCAGAACAATTCCCACAGTCATACAGGTAATTTCTTTGTCATAATTTGAAAATTCTAGTTACAAGAAGCATTAAAAGCTTTTACGCAGATTAAGTTAGATAAGTATTATTTACAAAAAATACATATAAACCCCACGTATTCTTTGATCACAATGTGAATTCTTAAGTTATACTCTGCCAATACAAAATTTCTTTATCATAGTACTGAAGAGCCAGACAATCTATGATGGCTGTTGTACCTCTCTTGTCATCAGATTCTTTTAAAGAACAGACTTGAATTACTGAAAGATGTAAAAAAAATATAGAGAAACATTTACAGTTGTAAGTGGGCCAAGAGGAAACTTTTAGACTTAAAATAAGGCATTTGGGCCTTCGTAGTTAATATTACCAAGTTTTAAAGAAGTTATTAAACAATATATTGAAATAAAAAAAATAAAATCAAAATGAAAAAATCTTTGTAATTAGTATCTCTATTTTTTTTTTTTCTTAATTTAGGCATTATTACTCTCAAAATTGAGTCAAAACCAGTAAATACCCATATGTCACCATTTATAACATGTGAAGTAAGTTATTGTGTGAACAATCCTTGGAGTCAAGCAGAGTAGTTCTGAATAAATTATCACTATTCAGTATAAGTAAAACTGACACAAACTGGCTCAAGGGTAGTGACGAGAAGAATATTTTTCCAAAGGAAAGACAAACATTCATTAATGAGTTGACAGGCTAAAAATGTATGTCTATGGATGAGACACCTACTCTGCTGTTTTGTATTATCCCCAAAGGTAATGGTACCTGAACTTTGTGTTCTCCCAAAGGGGAACAACTGTTAAAATATGCTTTTAGATTTAGATGTCATCCATCGTAACCAACATGTTCTGTTAATCATTTTCAGTAGACATATAATTATTTTTTTATGCAGGCAACCACTTATTAATAACTTGTATATAGTCAAGATGGGAACTAATGAATATTCAAGTGTTTTAGATTCATTTCTTCTTCTGTATTTTAGTAGTAACGCACTGTGCAGTACCTACAAAAACAAGTGCTCTTATGAACACTTGAAATATTTATGACTGTGGGCTACATCTAATAAATAAATAAAAACAAGTAATTTTCACAGTTTGCCCCAAACGTATCTACTTATTTTCATGCACAACCTACAGTGTAGGTTCTTCCTATAAAGTAAAATTGCAGCTTACAGAAAAATACAGATACACGCTGGCATGATGATAGGACTGAAGCAAAAAGATTTATGAAATTTAGGGATTAAAAAAAACCAAACAGTTGGCTAATGTGGCTCACATGCTTATTATCAGTATGTTCTATGGGAAAAGTGTTTTTATTTAACGTCTACTAGTTTATTAAGCTAACTCAAAATAGAAGTAATTATAATTCAATAGAAAGGAATTGTATGTTACAGAGGTCATGAAACAGGGCCCTGTCCCAGTATCTGAACAACTCTCAAGGAAGAAAGAATACAAATGAAATCTTGCCTCACTCCTCGTTATTTTGATGATAAACATCATTAATGAAGGACCATGTCTCTGAGTGCACTGCCAGACTTCCACGTCCATCCCCATAAACTGAATAGTATTTTACAAATATAGATAAACTACATTTAAGGTCTTGCACAAGTTTTTTTTCTCAGTTTTTCAATGGTTAAGAAACCACATGGTAAGATGATTATGACTCTTTTTTCGAATTGTAATGCATTGAATAACAGTGTGTTTACAACCATATGGAAGAACAATTACATATGTGGTTAGACATTCAGTTTCAATAGAGCTGTCAGCCTGCCTTGCAAAGGTCACATCACTGCTAGGAAATACCAGACAGAAGAGGAAGTCATTGCACGCATCAGTCATCTCATCAAAATAATGATACAAAGCATTTTATTGTATCACTATTATCCATATTATTACATGTTAAGTTCACTTGGCATCCAGCCTGTATTTTTTCCTTACTATGTTTTCAGAGACTGAGAAAAAGCAGCCATATTCTATCTCTATTCACTATTTTTCTATTTCTTACTGGGAGATCATATTCTGCATGTTGTTGCTGACAGTTTAAACTGTCTTTTAAACTGGAAAATACCTGTAGAAAGAGAGTAGATGCATGCCAAGCCCAGAATATACAACTCTGTTTAGTTTAAGGCAGTGAGTCCCAAAGCAGCAGGAGATCCTGAGCCTATTCTAACACTCTTGGGAAAGCTACAAAGATGGAACATGCCAAGTAATTGGGTTTTACCAAATCATGTTCAACACAACGACTATACCTCTCTTTTACTACTGATCTCAATCATAAGTTTCTCTGTTTTGCACACGAGAAATCCTCTGTCAGCATTCAAAACCAGCATCTTTACAGATGTGAACAGTGGAAGCTACACCCAAACCAAAAGCTTTCCAAGCACCAGCATTTCTTGTTTCAGGCTAATAAAACACAGCTATTGCTTTTTAATCAAATAAGGATTTCCATATGTTCCAGTGGTTGCCCACATCCTTTACTGGCAAACAAAGGATGTTTTCCCATCCCATATTATGTTTCCTTATTTAAATATGTACTCATCCAAATCCCACAAACACAAACAATACATACTTTGGTTTGCAAAGAGCTGATTTTCTGGGTGAATTATAACAAGCAGCAAGAAAAAAGCAGTCTAAATGCAAGTGAACACAATGCAAAGGTAAAAAAAAAAACCTCATATTTTACCTTTACAGTTCTATTTTAAAACTGTGTTTTATGTAGGTAATGAAAGGATATACACTGTTGATTTACATCTAATTACTGTAACATTCTGTTACCTTTGGAACTGCCGTTTTAAGGTAAAAACTTATACAAGAATACTCCAGGAAAATGGTTTGTCAGTTTAGTAAAGCCATGCCACTGCTTTGGTTTTTCCCCCATATTTGTGATGCAAAATTGTTCTCTCTTAACAGTAGTGAATTTGTGAATATATAGATGTTGAAAAAGCTTGACATAGTAGTTTACTTGTTCTGATTGCAGAAAGTGCATACCAGATGCAGTTTCATCTTTAAATAGGAGTATCTACGAGAGTGTCCACAAAGAAAGGCTAGAGACTGTACTTCAGACAATGCAGAAACGTGCAATAGTCAACTCACTCTGATAACTGATTATTGCTTTAGTTGTCTGTGAGATAAAAGGAGCAAAGAAAAATGCTCAACTGCTCCTGAAAAATTTTTTCCCTTTTTTTTTTGTGTGTAAGGTTTATGTGAAGCTTTCACTCTTTATATATTCACACACACATTTCCCTATATGGGTGAACATACACATATATATGTGGATGAAATATACTTAAGTAAACTCTAAAGGAATTAAAGCTGCACTTACAGTTATCAAGGGACATAAAGACAGTGCATCCATCATCTTCTAATTGATTTAGTTTCCAAGCTTGTCTGTAGGAGTCATCTAAACTGAAAACTGTCAAAGGAAGAGTACCAGGCAAACTAGGTCACTTTATTTGATCTAATATGCAATTTCCTACAAATTACTAAATTAATATGAAGATTAAAACAAACCACCTCCTCTCATTCTCCACATTTGAAGCCTGCCTTACTCTATTTTCCTTCTCACTGAAGTTCCTTGTCCTGCTTCCCCCTCAGTTTCCACTGCCCTCAAAATTTTTGTTACCTTTCCCTGATCTAACAAAAGGAAACGTGGATTAATCTCATTTGCCCCGCAAGAAATTGTTTCTTTTATATAGAACTTTGGAATGAGCAAACTTGACTAACAGTAACACATCTGTACATAACTTGAATGGGTTTTAACACATACATTGACTGCTCTTAACAATAATTTTTTTTCCCTGGGGCATGATCTCTAAGCAAATAGGAACAACTAGCAGAGTTTCCACATCCAACCTAAAAATCGTGGGGGGTTTTATTTTTCTTTAATCAGTCTAAGCAGTTTAGCAATTTGATAGCAACGGGCTTGTTAATACATCACCCTGCTGATAGCTTAAAATTTACATCAAGGTAATATTACTCCCAGGACAGTATTAAAGACTCTGGACTTTGGCCATTCTCTTTAAAAATGTGAAAGGAACTGCAATGAGAAAAAGGACACAATTTCCTCACAACGGCATTTTTTTTGCATCACCCAATGATAACTAGACACTGTTTATCTTTTCTAACAGCTTATTCTCCTTAACAGGATCAGTATTCCTGTCATGAACCATTACCACCCTGAACCTCCCCGTCTCAAGTATTTAGAGATATTCATTTTGCTGAATTAGAAAATGAGCTTTATCAAAACACCAAAAAACTATATAAGAAAAAGAGCAGTATGGGAGGGAGTGCTGCAGCAGCAGGGAAGCTTTTTAGAAGACTTTATGAATTTGTATGTGAATGCTTTCATTGCTACTATCGTGCATAAGAAAAAGAGAGAAGAAATTTCAGAGTAAATCTTTTTAACAGTGGCTAGTTATAGTGCAGCAAAACAGAGAGGAAAAAAATTGCTTTGGGGACATTAAAACCAGAAACAGAATAAAATACATTAAATAGTTGAGGATCACTTATGAAATGATAATATAAAGCACGATTGGATCTAATGGGGATGAAGTCAATGGTTGGTTATCTGCTCACATTGAACAACAGACTTCATGACTTTTGTGACATGACAACAAATCACTTCATGACTTTTTGTGAAGGATATATTTTGTTTCTTAATTTTAAGTCGTTTACGGCCACACTTTAAATGAAATGAAACAGTCACCACAGCTAAAAATGTTGATCAAGGCAACGTGACAGAGTCAGAAATCATATTAGTTTGTAAAAATATCAGAATAAGGAAGTTACGGTGTTATTCAATCTTTGGGTCAAAGGTGTCATGAAACACAGCAGGATGCTATGTCCCGAGGCAGTCCGGGCTGTCATCCTGAACAACCACGTGATACAGAACTGTCTTGTGGTATCAAACATCACTTGACCCAATACAATTCAGGATTTGCTTTCATCTGTCAGTTATTAATAGGCCAACATTAGATACAATTCAACTCAAAGCCTAAAACCAAATAAAGTTTGTGGATGTGTTGTCACTTGCATAAACAGATTATGCAAAAGATGCATGAAAGGCTTTTTCTTTCAGAACATTTGATTTACAATATTTACAAAAATAACGTGAAACACCAAGTATGATATGTACAAAAAATATATATAACATTAATTACCTACTACAATATACAATAATTGATGTAAGACTGACTAATAAGGAAGATTATTATTCACAGGAAGCAGGAATTTCTTCTGTAAATCAAATTTCAACAATTTAGATTGCAATCTGTAGGTGGATACATACAGAATAAATATGAACAAGAACTACTCAAGAATCAACCAAACCAAAGCCAATGTATTAAACAAGTAAGGTTGCTACTGGCTGGAAATGGAGGAAAAGTAACAAAACCCCTCCAAGACAAATGTAAAGACTCATAAATAAAATCTGTACAGAAATTTAGCTTAGGGATTTTTTCCAAGAAGAAATTGGAACAGATTTGATCCATGGCAGATGTGGACAGGGAATTTTTATCATTAAAATCTAAAGTGAATTAATTTTTTGTAACAACAATAACAATAGTGTTATTGGGGTTCTGTTTGGTGGTTTGTTTTGTTTTCTGGCCACATCAAAACTATTCTATCCAGCATGAGGTTTCCAATAGTGAATTGAAAACACAATATGTTGATTTTTCATAAGGAAAATACTTAATATCTATCCTTTGAATTTGCTTTAAGCTAAATTAGTTTGAAAGTTGCATTTATTTAATAATGTATGATTATTCTTTCCATATGAAGAATTAATCCCAAATTTAAAACAGACCTTGGAAAACTTGAGAATAAAGATTTGAGATTTAAAAAATACAAAGTCCAAAATTTTATATAGCAAATAAACAATATATGTTAAACATTAATTAGAATTTATGATTTGGTGCTTAAAAATGAGAAATCACTGCTTCTAATTATTTCACTGCAGCTCAAATGAATCCAACAATAAACTGTATAAATATTTTAAGTAAATCTATTTTGCCAATAGTTTAACTAGTTCCATATTTATGTAGCTTGCTTAGAGTTGTGACAGTTTTCAGTAACAGTGTAGTTGAAAATATAGAGTGTTAAATTAATACCATTGGAATCACATTGTGCTTTTTCATCTCCCTCCACTGATAATAAAATTGATGGAATTAAGACGAGTTGCTAGAATTTGGGCATAAAGCCCAATCTCTACATATCATTACAACTGGATTGAGTGGTTGGACATTGAGATAAAGTTTGTTCTTAGAATAAGTTAATTCATCAAGGAATACCTCTTTCACCAATGTATTATTATGAAAACTAAAAACCCCAAAAACCCAAAAAACATAGACTTTTAACACTATAGTGTAATATTTGTATCAAATAATGTTCCTTACACATTTAGAAAGCTGAATGCACACACAAAAATTACTGCTTCTCTTACCTGTGCTCAGCATAGAACTCTAAACTGTAGTTTCTGGTATGGCATTTTATGCCCATTATAATCATTATCATACAAGGTTCAGCTGGCCTTATTATTAGAATAGATGGATTAATAATCAACCTTTTAGTTTCTACTAGGAACCACCTGCCCTCCAGATTTTACAGAAACAGCTTTCTTATTGCTTTCTTATTTGAAAAGTGTTCTGAACCATGTCATGTGTCCCATGGTAGCTCCAGACTCATTTTCTATTATTCTTATTGCTATTATTAAAAATGAATTAATCTTCTTCCCTTGGGAATGGCAGATCAGAATGGCTCTTGCAAACCCTAGCAATGTAAGGAAGGCTAGATTTTAAGGTTTTCTGACAGAGGTTATGGGCAAAAGGTAGAGAAACTCACTAAAAAAAGACAAATTGACTGCTTTAGTTGCTGCCATTCAAAGCCCAATGTACTAATGTAAATTACCATTGATTTCACTTAATACACCAGTCTGAATCGTGACAGCTGATGGCTTTGATTCATGATCACTGTCAAAGTGAACAGCAGCAGCTGGGGTGGATGCCACTCCCTTTGGTAATAACACACATTTCACTTGTAGGGTAAAGTACAAATGCAACCAGTTAAAAAGAACTTTTCTAAAGATTGACATGCACGGACTAGGGGGAAAAGGGGAAGTGGTTAATCTAAGATCTATTCAGCTTTCTTTCTCTCTCATTATCAATAGATAATATCAAATTTTGGTTGACTTTTAGGTGAACTGACTTACATCATCAGCAAGTTCCAACAAAAACCTGCCTTGAAGTATAAGTCAAAATATAGGGGGACTGATCAAAATGACAAAATAAATTATATCATAATTAAAATCCTTTAGCCTGTTGGTTGCCTATACTCAGGAGGACATGAAGGACTGTGGTACTAGGGCAACTTTGAGGCAGGTGTGGGAAAAGACTGCTGAAGATCAAGTTAAATACCAAAACGGCGCAGAGGCAGAATGTCTCAAATTCTGCTTCCATTCCCATAGGAATGGGCGTTTATCTCTCAGCTGACTGCACAGAAATTCACTGAGATATTTTACATGAAGGTTGAGCTTCTCGTCAATAAGATCAAGAAAACTGTTTATACAATGAAGCAAACCTCTCCTGGCATATTTTTATGTAATATTCCTGTTCTCACATACTACAAATGTGCTCACACATACTTGCGAATTAGATTCAGATGCTTAATGAACTATTGCATGAAGGAAGCCGAGTTAAAAAAAAAAATAGTTGCAAGGAGATAAGTATGTAACACACATTCTCTGTCACTGTCACATTGAAAAGTACCCTCTGAGTTCAGACTTACATAAGACTCTGTCTATGGGGTCTACATTAGTTCATGACCTATGGCATACAGCCAATCACAAGCTATTTTTAAGGTGTTAATAATATTTATCTTTGAGAAAAGCCCCTAGAGGAAACTTCATTAGAGATCAATTTCAAGAAACATCTTTTATATAATAAAAAGAAATTGCTTTTAAAAAAAATCAAGAAGGATGTATGAAGGTTGAAAATCCAGGTTTTACATAACAGAAAATGAAAAAAAACCAAACCCAAAAACCTAAAACGATAATTACATAAAATGTTTGAAATATTCCTTAGATTTCCCCACAATATTTCACAGAATGGCTGTCATAAAGGAAGCCGTTTGAATATCATGACAACAAAAAATTTCCAAGGGAGACTTAAATGAGGAGCAGGTACATTGATCAAAGCAAACAGTACCTACTCCA
The DNA here is from genome assembly GCA_004320125.1 of Scolopax mira. Classification (NCBI taxonomy): domain Eukaryota; kingdom Metazoa; phylum Chordata; class Aves; order Charadriiformes; family Scolopacidae; genus Scolopax; species Scolopax mira. The sequence continues at coordinate 8,509 of BJBW01013776.1, read as the reverse complement.
CTCCCTTTATCCAGAGAGCAAGCTATCTCATCACAGAAGTCGATCTGGTTGGTTGAACACTATTTGCACTCAGTAAATTCATGCTGACTGCTTCCAGAAGGAGCTATTTGAGAGATATGACATAAAAGCAGTATAGTGGAAGCTATAGATTTTGTCTGTGGCTTTCTGTTAAGTCCACGGGATACCATTTCATAGCTTTGTTCAGAGTTGTCATATCATAGTACAGACCATCAGATTAGACTTTTCCTCAAGAATGCCTCAAAAATATTCCGAAGCATTGTGATGAACCTAAACCAGAAATGTTAGGCATCCCATGGAAAAACCAGATCATTGGTTTCAGGTGTGTAAAACAGAGAAAACAAAGATTCAGAAAGGCAGCAGAAATTGCCTCAAATTAAATTTGAAAATGATGCGTTTGACTGTTACTGTAAAAACTCAGGCAAGAGAGCAGGCCTCTGCAATTCAGGCCTTCCATTCCCCGTCCCGCCCCCCCCCCCCCCCCCCCCCCCCCCCTTCCAGTAACTTCATATACTATATTCTGTCCATAAAAATACATGAATTTTCCTATGGATGGATTGTTACTGCATATAAAAATAATACAGAGTTTATAATTTCTCAAATTTCAGTATCGCAGCTGTAAATTTTAATAAGTGAAAGATATTTGCTTTTAGGAGGAATGAGCTCACATGCCTGTAGTAGATTAGGGTTTTTTTGAAGAACTTTTTTTGGAAAATGATAGTAAATCATTTAAATGAGACAAATCCATTTAATGAACTGGGCCCATTTGCTAGTACAACATCTGCCTAGCAATGTTTTTATTTCAGTAGCTTTAGTGATTGTAGCAGAGCTAATTAAAGAAAAAAACCAGAAAGAATAGAAAACAGCAGGCTTACAAGCTTGCTGTAAAAAAACTAAATAAATAAAATAACCTGCGCTGGCTAGCACTGATTCCTTAATGGCTCAGTTGCATCACGTTTATTATCAGCTTGCAAGGATATCTCAGATTGTTCTCACTTGGTTATCCCCACAATAATCCTTTGCATTTCCTTTTACTAAAACAAGGATAATGCCCAGCAGAAGGCTTTTAGTTTTCTAGAAAATACCAGTATGAAACTTCAACATATTGTTTTGAGATCATTGACTTAAATGTTGTAACTTGAAATTCTGCATTTCATATTCTAATATTGCTTTTTTATGGGGGTGAAAAAACCCCCCTACCATTTAAAGCAAGCACTAAGCTCTGCTGCCACCTTTCTGAACCAAGGTTTTCTTTGTCCTTACTTTCCTTTGTTTCATTTCTCAATAACTGAACTGTTGTTTAATATATTTATTAATGCATCACTTTTAAGTCACTCAATTAGTCTGAAAGCCATTTTATTTTAGAATGATTTACTTTCATTTTTATTGCCCAGTTCTCATTATTGAGAAATGCCCATATTAGTATAAAGGGCAATAATAAGCACGTGAAGCTGAAGTATTCTATATTTTAATATCCTGTTTTTAAGGGAAAAAACCATTTGCCAAACAGAAGACCAAATTTTATGAAGATGTTTAAATTTTTATCATAAATTAATGAAAAAAATTAATTTCACTGACAGAAATCAGGTGTCAACACATTCTCTTTTAAGTAAATTCTAGCTTGGCAGTCCTAAGAAACCTCTCATGAGCATCACATGATGCTCTGCATCATTCTTGTTCACCAACAAGCAGGAGGGAACAGGTTTGTTACAGCCTGGTGAACTAGGTTTAAAACTTGTTTTTCATATGAAAGGTAAGAGAGACTGTGTATATCTGCCAGCTCCTCCAGGTCAACTGCATTGCTGGAGTTCTTACACCCAGTTGCTTCATGAACACTCATGATCATTTATCTAGTCTCTTTCAACATTTGTCTTTCTAGAGACATTTCTTCCCAAGTAGTCATTAATTCAGAAGAGAGAGATCGCACGAGGTAAAGCATAAATACTTTTAGCAAAGATATGACTGAAGTTTAGGCAAACAGCAGAAGGAAGGGCCTTTGTAGAGTTGGTCAAATTACATTTCTTAAACAGATTTTCCTCTGCTCGCTTTTACAACATTCCCCACCAAAAAAAAAAAAAGGCAAGTTGGACAAGAAGAGGAGGACATACTTTGGAACTGGCACAGGAGATTTCAGGTGCTTGCTTGCGTCAATGTGGCACCTGTTGGTTTAGTTCCCTGCTAACAAAATTCTTCAATTTTTTTTTTTTTTTTTTTTCTCCTAGACCTTCCAAACAGCATCTCCTCACTGCGGATTTCAGAACACAATCTGAAATCTACATATAAAAATGCAGCATATAATATTAATCAAAGTGCATTTACTACAGTGAAATGAAAATTTGTTCTGTGCTTTTAAGACAGCAACCAAAACCAAGATAAGAAGAAAGTCTTTGGATTGCTTTTGGCAACTTGAATACTTGAGAGCATCTTGATTATTTTTGAGTAGATAATTTGTTAAAGATGGAATGTGCTTCATAAAAGGCAAAAGAAAAAGAAAAGAACAGCCCAATCAAAACTAAGGAGCATATTTCTTTCAACCCGAAAGCTTTTATCACACACCTGTGCTTTTATAAACAGTGTCAGCAAAACAAACTTTGTCAACAATATGAATTTCTTATAAATATGTATTGCTCATTTCTGAATTTTTATTTAATATCTGAATGTAATTTAACCCTACACATACATCAAGCAACAGAGAGAGTATAATCACCATCACCTTAATGGCACAGAAATAATTCAAACATCTGCTGACCTTTGGGGAGAGGCTGGCTGCAGTTCTCTTGTGTCAGGATTTCAGACAGGAATACAGTAATCATGGAGAGCACCTAAAGTATTATATGAAATTACACGTTTAGCATGTCAATCCATAAATAAAATAAAGGTAAGATATAAAAAGATAGCTATTAATAGCAATATCTTCTCTCTGAAGATATCCAACACATCCTAATTAACTTTGATGATTTATTGACCTATTTTTATAGTTGTAGTAACTGAGTGAATACGTGAAGGCCGAGCTCAAGATAAGTAGCTCAAGGACATATAGGACCCCGTAGCAGGCCAGTCAAACATTCATCTCCTTACTCCCCGCTTCATTTTTTCAGCAGATTATTTTCTGAATATGCAGCATTAAGGCTAGTCTTCCTCTTGTCTTCCACTTCAAACACTTATGAATATTTTGGTATATGAGAAACATGAGGTACAATACAACTAAGCTCTTATCACATTCCAAAATCGAGGAATTGCCCAGAATCAATATTGTCCCTTCCATATGAGCACTTCTAAGACAGCAGCAAATAGTATATTCTGTAAAATCACTGTAAATTAATTCAAGCTAGAAGGGTCATCCCACATGTATCAAAAATATGACTTTTTAGTCTATTGCATCACAAGATAATTCAGGGTTGTAGGGCAATGATTAAGTGACAAAAGGTTTCAATTAATTAACTTTGTTTTTTAAAAAGGTTCACAAGGGAAAGGGCAGGAGAGATTAATTGATTTATTATACAACAATGTTGCTACTGCTAATTAAATCTTCCATTAACATCTTATGAGAATAGGAGATATCCATCTCTTCCTTTTATCTCTTGTATTCATTGATAAAAGTAGTTGTATAATTTTTTTTCCCTATCTTCTTCTCTCCTAACAGTTACAAGAGCCTTAGTAGACCCATTCTGCTCTCCTTTTATCTTACTCAAAATATGAAGATTATGGACAAAATGGAGCAATTTATAAAAAAATTACTCCCTCTTTCTTTGAAAGGAAAACATATTTCCAGTTACATACACATTTCCACCAACTTCAGTGAGGGCTCTGAGATTTCTGCCTCCTCTTTTATCCTGATTTCTACTGTCACTGAAGCTCATCTCTGTCTCATGATCATAGCTGTCGCCTTTTCCAACTCACTACTTGAGAGCATTGAAAACGAGAATCCATCCAAATCAGATCACTGGGAGTGGCAGACGCTGTTAACCAAAAGGATAGCTATGAAGTGGAGAGAAAAAGAACCTGTTTTCCATATTTTGGCAAACAAAGCCTTTGGAGACTACTTACCCGTGTTAACTCACTTTTCCTGTTGAGACGACCTTACCTTTTGCTCCATGAATTCTCAGGGCTGTGGCAGTGCCTCAATAAGCACATTAGAGTCTGTCATAGTTCTTCAACATCAGTTTATTATCCCCTAATTTAATTTGCACTATTAGTTAAGTTACTGTTTTATAAAGGCAGTCAAATGTAAGAAAAGTAAACTGACATAAGGATTTGGAAAAACAATGAAAAAAGCATATTTCAGATGGCAGATAATCTAATATATTGCACGAACGCCTAGAAAAATGAGGTTCTTGTCTGTACTTGAGACTCTAACATAACAACTAGAACACAAAAAACCAGAAGTAATAGAAATCTGAGAAATAATGGCTTAGGTTAGTGAGATTAAATAAAAAATAATGTTAAAATTGCTAGAAATAACAGTACAAATGCCCATTTCAAAATGGAACATGCTAAGTTATCAGCTTAGAAGTATGATTTTTGGCTTGCTGGTAGCATCTCAAGAAAGGCCCAAGTATCTTTACTCCAATAATAATGAAATAAAATCCTACTCTTAATTTTAAAACAACTGTCTTCAGCTGGAAGGATGATTTTCTGAGCAGGTAAAATTTCTCAAATAAGTGTATAAATACATTTCAATATTTGTTGTTTAGAGATACATAAAAGTACAAGAAATAAACCAGAAAACAATATGCATTCTCAGAAATATATGTCTAGTATTTACCAAAATAAACTCCATGAAAATTAAATACCTGTCATCTTTATATAGTACATGGGAAAGTAAAAAATGTTAAGAATTATTGTTCTCCAGAGATGGAGAAAATAGAGACTTGTTACACTCTCCTTTGTCTTCTTGTTAAAGCAAGAGGAAAAACTAAGAAGTGCTTTCAACAAGATCATTATGTCTTGAAATATTTTCACTTCACCAAATACATTCATTTCATACACAGAAATCTCTATGTATTTCATGTTTTCTCCTAGGTGGACCTTGGAGAGAAAGCTAATCTTTGCTGATTTCAAATACAGGAGTCTGCCAAGACTTGGGTCAGCTTCAGAAGGAAAGCAGTATCCTCAAGAGGAAAAAAAAAATAAAATAAAAAAAAAAAAATCAACTTTTTACTTAAAAAGCCATTTCATAGCATTTACTGAACATATTACTAGATATAAGGATCCAAGCAATCAATGTCAAATTAAAAAAACCCTTCATCTAGATGAGATTTATAAAACACTTACTAAATTGTTAATCTTTATACATCCTAGTAAAGTTGGGATTTCTCCCATTAAAATTAAAGCCTACATATTTTGCACTTCACTGTCTCATCATTACAAAACAGGCACGCACAACTTCAATAACAAAGGGAATTTATGTTTTTCAAGAACTTACACCTGAACATTTTATTCAAGGTTTTATATTACTGATTACCATCTAATTCAACTACTAAAGCATTCACAGAAATCTCCACATAAAAAAGGATGACATAAATCCTTTCCTGGGGTGAATATATACTAGGAGTATATAAGCCATGAAGAACAAGAGCTGGTGTTTAAAATTTTACTGCATTTATTAACAAGAATATTAAGACAAAATAAAACCTGGCTCAGAGACAGGTGATGTACCAATATATTACTATATTATAATCTTAAATATATCCAATGCCAAAATTATAAGGCATCAGTATTACTGCAGTATTGCTTACATCCACAATACCAGCCTAAACTTATAGTCCCCTACACTGCCCTCTTTCTATGCTATCCCTAAATTTGGCTGGGACCATTTGCACAGATAATCAGCTCCCGTGACAAAGGAGGAATGGAGCTAGAGCTGGGCCAAGCTCTTCTCATTTTCCCCTCTTTATCTTTGAATAGCTTTGAAAGAGCCAACAAGTGTGAGTGAACGGGCATACAAAGCACTAAAAGCTTTTTCTTTGGGGTTTTTTTTTTTTTTTTTGGTTGGTTGGTTGATTGGTTGGGTTTTTTTGTTTTAATCCTTCCACATCTCCATGTTGGTACCATCTACCAACTCCTACCAAGATTTTTATTCCAGGAAATTAACGCTATATATTAGTGAAAGATCATCCTTGGCACATAGTATAGATCCCTAGAACTGCATCAAAGGCACGGTGGCTGCAGGATACCCATTTTCAGGTCACAGATTTATGTGTAAATACAATATAGAAGCAAGTGGCGAAAAAAAAGACTGAATACTGAGAAATTTATTTCATCACCATGTAGTTGTGGTATGGATACTGGATAAATGGATAATTTACAGTGAGACAATGAAACGTATAGACAAACACATAGACACAGCTTCAGGGCTATTTTCTAAGTTAGAGAAATAACTAAGTTCAGTGAAAATTTCTTTTCTGTGTAAAAAAAAAAAGGGTAATGTAGTTGGCTTTTCTAACTGCAAAAATATTTTTGCTTGCATATATTGAAGCTGATTAGCAGTTAGCAGAGGGAGAAGAGGGAAATGAGGAAACAGACCTTTTAGTGGCTGTGAAGTCCACCTACATTGCTTTGCCATTTGCTCCTGCAAAGAAAGAGCTGCCAGCCCCTCAGAGTGACTGAAAAGGCACAAAGATCTGCCCAAACACCAGTGGAGTCCAAGGCATTGAACCCTGAGGAGTCCCTTCCTTGCAGCTACTAAAGACAACACAAGAAAATCCCTTTGAAAGGGGGAATAAACCCCAACCCAAACCAGCAAACCCAGTCATTCTGCAACCTTTGAACAACTTTCTGATAAATAAAACCTCCCTAAATAGTCTCATTATCCTGCCATTATTCCTAACTCATTAAACTGGCTCCTTTCTAAACTACAAATCGGTATGATTTGCTGATATCATCAATTCTCCATCCTGTAACTCCAGTCTTCTTTTAATGCTTCTGTACCAGAGAATTACTTAAAAACAGCATTACATGGTCATGCTGAGTAATTAAACCCGTTAGATTCATAACTAATATCATTTCCCCTGCTCCTATTCTGTCCTTGTATCCCGGTGAGCTTGAAATAATCAGTCCCTGTTCAGAAAGCATCATAACATAAAATAAACTAGCTAAAGTACTAGCAATAATCTCCTTTTATGGAAAAAGTTAATGGTAGTTGTAAATGCAACTATTAAGTGATTACATTCCTAATAAAATTGTCTTTATTATACTGTGTAAATAAATAGGACTGGTAGGAAATTAAGCTTTTATGTTACATAGCTGATGTTTAATCTTGCTAAAAATATAGAGTAAAGTGAATATTCCATACTAAAATTTACTGTGATGTATTGGCTACATACCTTGTTTCCTTGGACATCAATAATTTTGAAACAACAAACTCTCATAAAGATCAGATGCTAAAATTCCCTTCTATTCTTAACATTAGCTATCAGGTTACAAGCACATACCTGTTACTTTCTAGCAGTCCCATCTCCAAACCTCTTATTTGTCTTCTGATTATTTTTTTTTTATATACACACACATACATTTTTGTATGCGTATATATTTTTATATACAAATGCATACCTAAATGCATTGAGACCCATGATGCTTTCTACAGCACCTATTGGACCCCATTGTGGCTAATATAAATACCTGTGTGTATGTATGTATTATAAATACATCTATATAGTGGGCCCAAGGAGTAATTTTCATTTTCCAAGTTCTTCCATTAAAATAACTACAAACTGATTCTAACTCCTCCACTTAAGTGATTATACTGCCTATCACAATTTAACAAATACAAATATGTTTATTAGCAAGCACAGGTGTGCACTGTATCTCAGCCACACAAATGTCTGTCCATCTTCTAAAAACCTTTATTTTTTCTATTGTTCCCCAATTTTTGTCACATAATGAAAAACTGGATAGAGTTATTTCATTCACACCTGATTTTTCACTTCTATATAGTAATGACTTTGTTGCGTAACATTGTGTTGTTGTCTGTCCTGTCATGCATTCCTCCACAGCTTAATCATCCAGTGGTAATGTGTCATAAAACTAAAGTAGTAATAAAGCAACTTATTGCTTTACTATTTTCTAGACTGACAACAGAGTCATGCTATTATTCAGCATCCTACAGCCAAAAGACGCCTTGGGTCTGGAATGGTATTCTGCTATGTCTTTCCAAAGCTAAACAGATTAAGTCATTGCTGAAGATGAAAGTCAGTTTGTGACTCTCCATATTTTCCATGTACTGGAATGTATTATTTCATAGAATCATCTGGGCTGGAAGGGACCTTCAAAGGTCATCTAGTCCGACCCCCCTGCAGTCACAGGGACACCCACAACTAGACCAGGTTGCCCAGGGCCTCGTCGAGCCTCACCTTGAATGTCTCCAGGGAAGGGGCCTCAACCACCTCCCTGGGCAACCCCTTCCAGTGCTCCACCACCCTCACTGGAAAGAACTTATTCCTAATCTCCAATCTAAATCTGCTCTTCTCCAGTTTATACCTGTTAGCCCTTG
>BJBW01013775.1:0-10919 GCA_004320125.1 Scolopax mira | reverse complement strand
AGTGTCACACAAATTTGGACATAAAACTTAAAGATGAGCATATACAACATTTGGATTTCTATTTTAAAAATATAAAAATTGCAGGAGCTACAGTTGAGTTGAAAATATATTAATGGCACCTTTTATTGCAAGAGCTTCATCTGTGTACAGGTAGTCTACTATTATCTGTAGTATGTCAGAATGGATTGGCATCTCCAGAGCTGAGCAACAGGAAGCCTAAAAGGCAAAAGGATTTTAGAAAAAAAACCAACTAAAAACCAACTGAACAAAAAACCCCCACCAAATAAAAACAGTAAAAGAAGCTGACTAGAAAATTAAGACAGCAATTATATTTAGCAAATGACTCAGATCGAAGGTCACATTTTCAAACTTCAACAGTTATTTAAGCATTTGGACAAAATCTGTTCAAATTCTTCAGTTAATAATTGATCGTAGCAGAGCAATTAAGATCTGCCCAAATTTCTGAATAAATATCAGTGTTTCATCAATTTGAGCATCTTCTCTAATAACCCTCCTTGATTATATTATTTTGCCCTTAAGTGTTTAGAAGTAGAACTACAGGAATCCCCTATGCAAGTACTGGACTGCTTCACTTTCAGAGCAAAAAATCCAGGGAAATCACAAATTCCACCACAAAAATAAAATGGAAGTAGCCATGATAGTTAATCCCTCCAAAAACAAGGTCCTCAGCAAACCCTCCATTTGAAGGACCATCTAAACCATTAAGGCAAAGCTTTTGAATAAGTAAACAGCAGCCTTTAAACCATGTATTTGACACCATTCAACTTTCTGCAGCATCAATACTTAACAACTTTGGGTTATTTCAGGTGGTACCAAAGCAAAGCTTTACACTAAAAGATTTCTTTTGCTTTAGAACATTATAGTGGTGCTGACATATTTCCTGTCCAAAGTTTAAAAACCTCTTAAGATTTTAACACAACATCTGGAGGACTTGATTCACAAAGTATTTTACTTATGACTTTAGTATGATTTAGATTTCCTTAGGAAATAATGGATAATTTATTAACTTGATATAGAATTGATATAGAAATCACCAATACTAATGGACATGAATCACTTAAAAAAAAATAATCTATCAATCACTTGTCTCACAGTGCTTTGGATATGTTTCCTCAGGGATGACTGATTTAAGAGTAATGTAAGAGGACTGGTCAAGTTCCTGTTAAGCAGCAGAGGAACTGCCAGTGCTTTGCCAGGTTCTTAGATTTACATATTGCTACAAAACTATGAAAGTTGAGAAAACTCTTGCGCGCTGCTTCAGCTTTTAGTCTCTGAAAAACACTTCCCCATTTACACCTTTCCTCCCCTTCAAGTATCTTCAATAGTATTCACACACTTTAATAGAGGTGTTCAGCGAAATGATGATGTCCAGGAAGAACCAGGGCATCAAATCACAGGTAGCAACCAGAAACCAAGACAAATAACCTCTATTTCATTAACAGTAAAAGTCAACTAGATAGTCTGCACAGCCACTCCCAGTTCTGCTGTGTATTTCACTTTGGAGATGTGAAAAGCTATTCCATCCTGCATACTATTTAAATTGTAAGATCTTTTACAGAAAAAATGAAAAAAAATCACCCAAAGCAGCATCCCAAAAGAATTGTCCGGCAGCTTCTATAAATACATGAATCACTCAAAATAAACCTCTAAAATAATAATTTCCTTTGACGCACATTGTTATATTTATTACTCTCCTTTAATTCACAATCTCAATAGTGCAAATATAGAGTAACCAAAAATGTGCAGTTATTTTTTTTTCTTGCAAATGAGATCCAAGAATCCAGCCTTTCCTTTTCCCTAGAATTCAGGGTATGTAATTCTAGGAAAAACTGAAAAGCTGTCACTTATTTGATGCAAGAAAACGTACCATCACACATGTTTATTGGCAAGCTTACCTCAATCCATGAACTGCTTAACATGCTGTGAAAATAATCTGTAAAGAAAGGCATTTCAGTTCAAGAAGCAATAAAATTTCGATTTAAATAGACAATATTTTATATATGTATCTCTCTCTGTATAAATATACACACATACCAAGTCTTGCACAAAGTACACACTTATGACACGGGAATTCCTTTCCATCTAACGATTTCAGGGTCACATCACAGAGGTATGAACTAGAAGAGATTTAAAAGGATCAGAACTTTGACTGTTCAGAAAAGCTACAAATTGTAAACTCCACAAATAAATGCTTACTTTAGCAGATTAGGCTTTATCCTTTAAAATAAAATACACTTGAACTTTAAAAATAGTATATGAAATGAAGCTGAAAGGACAGGAGCAAATTCAAGAGAGAATTATTTTGTCCAAAGATGAGCTCTCAAAATTCCACCAAGTATTTCCTTCAAAACATAGTCAATTACTGTTTCAAAAGTGCTACGGCCAAATAAATTAATTAGGGCTAATTTTAGTAAATCTTAAAGGATCTACGTTAAATTAGTTATTTCTTTTAAATTAGTAGCTACTATAAGCTTTGACAAAGCATTTTAAGAGTGAAGTAATCCAAATTTCTGTGAAAAAGCTACTTTTATGCAACGTAGCTCTTACTACATAAAAAGACTATCCAAGCCTTTGAGCATGAATAACCCAATCACACCAATGGCATTAATAAACAAACATCACTTTGATAAAAGCATAAGAAAATTTTTTATTGAAAGACACTCCAGAGATTTTCTTAATTAGAAAAAAATATTATTAGAAAAGAATATTAAAAGTGTTATATATATTATAATTTCTTATTTCCAATCCATGTTGTCTGATTGTCAGAGAGTTATTTGCAAAAGTCAAACTGGTTTTGACTGGGTTACCCACAACATTTCTCCTGGTATTAGTATTCTACAACTCAGTTAACCCACAGAACACACTAACATATTGCAAAAAAAAAGAAGTAAAACTACACCCTGCATAATCTAGCCCGGATTCCCAATTCATAGATCAGCCCATAAGTGTCTACAGAGACTTTACAAACATGTGTTACTGTGGAAGACACAAGTGTGCACCAGAAGTTAAAATCCAGCTGGTCAACCTTAAACTACACTTAAAAGATAAAGAGCTGGTGTAAAAGGAAGATGGTGGGGGCAGGGGAAGCTTGATTTAAAGAGTTTACCATTTCTTCTGATTTAACTTCAGTTTGTTCCCATTCTTCTTGTTGACAACATTAATTTTTCCATTTTCTAACCTGACTCCATCCAACCTGCAAATTATTAACAGTAGTAATAAGTGATACAATTAATAGTTCAAAACATTAGAAAGAACAGTTTCAGAAAGTAACACCACTTCAGTGGGCTCAGATTTTGAATATGAAAGAAGACTGAAAAGATTCAGCACAGAAAACTAGAAAAGGTCAGTTGTTACTTGAAAATCTTCACAGGAGATGCAAAATGTAACTGACATTCTTTCCAGGTCTTCACTACCTTATTTATTATCTTAGATGGGCTTTGAGCAATCTGGTCTACCGGGAGGTGTCCTTGCCCATGGCAGGAGGGTTGGAATTGGATGATCTTTAAGATCCCTTCCAACCCAAACCATTCTACGATTCTATACTGCTATAGTTAAGGCCAAAGTCCAATATCACAGGGTCTGGGAGTTACATCTAGAGCTACCAGGCAGTTATCTGAGCAAAGGCTGGTTTGTAAGAGCTGCACATTTCACCACAGGCTTCTTTAGCACCTAAATTCATCAAAGGAGGGTTATGAACAGGATAGTAAAGACATAGGAAGGCTGCTGGTGGATTACAAAGCAATACACTTTCAAAAGGAAAGTGCTTTAACATGGCAATTTTACTTGCTAACTCAGTCTTAGCAGCAGCTTTGCATCTTTGCTGATTAATTTTAGCATTTGCAAAAAATACAGTGACGAGAACTGCCCTGAAAAAGTCCATTCCCTCCTTTGAAAGTAAAAGACAAATGCAAAAAAAAAAACCCAACAAAAACATGAGTAATACAGCTCTACAGAGACATTTGGTCTCATTTGTTTCATCATATAACATCAAAAATGCATCAGTTAAAGATTAATTTAACTTTGTGATGTGTATTTTTATGTTAAATGTGTTCATTGTCAACAGGAAAAAAAATGGTAGACTACAGAGCACAGCATAGAAATTCATCAGTCCAAAATTCAATTTGATCAGCTGTCTCTAACAAAATGAGTATTGATGTTTTATGACAGTCATTCTGGAAAGTCAGATGGTTTGCATCAGTCTCAGAGAGCTCATGCCTTAAAAGATACACAGGACAAACGTTTTAAATACAACTGTCCAAGAGGTTCCAGGACACAAGAAGGGCCAACAGAGTTTACCATTTCTTCTGATTTAACTTCAGTTTGTTCCCATTCTTCTTGTTGACAACATTAATTTTTCCATTTTCTAACCTGACTCCATCCAACCTGCAATTGGTTGCAATTTTTCCATTTTCTAACCTGACTCCATCCAACTATACATTTCCATTGTATGGAAGCCTATTCACAAATGATGCTTTAAGTACATAATCATCCTATGAACATTATTTAAGAAGGTCATACGGGCTTTCTCTTAGCAAAGAGCATCAGAACAAACTGACACTGCTTTAAAGAGATGACCTGGCATGTGCCATAAACTTTTATACTTAGGACGAATAAAAGAAGCAAAAAAAAAGGCAAATTTATCAACCCCAACTAGCTTTCTATTTTAGTACCAACTAAAGTTAGATTGGCTCACATAAATACACTCTGTGAAGAGCTTCCCAGAATATAAATGCATTTCTTTTCACCCACCTTCCACTTAAATTGCTGAGTCCAAACTTCCTTGCAGCACTTTGCAACATTTTTATGAGGTTCACTTCTTCCCCAGCAACTTTGCCTTTTTTAGGTTTGCTCTTCTGTTTCTCATTTAGAACGTGCACTTGATTATTTCTATAAATCTCAAATGCAGACTTTACATTAACGTTTTCATCAAAGCTCATTTTGCTCAGGTTCGAAATTAAAGTATCTTGATATTCTTCTGATTTTCCTTTATGTGGGATTTTTGGTTTAAAGCCGTGAGTCAGGAGATCACAAGTATCAGTGTATATGAACTGCAGAAGGTACGCAAACAGGTCGGGATGGACTTTCTCTATTACATACAGGTCACATCCAACAGCATCTTCATCTTTACGGTAGACGTCTGGAGTGTCCAACTGGTTGTCACTGGAAACAAAGAGCTTCTTGAAGAAGTCGGAGCGTACGGCCAAGATGTATTTGTGCACAGGGTAAGTTCTGGTGCCAATCTGAAAAGTCACGTCGTGGATGCTGTCCATTTCATCTGTCTCATCTAACAGTTTGCCAAAATCCTCTCCAAAACTTGATAACGACACGCTTGGAATTTCATAGAGACTAGAACAAAATGAAATCCATCAAAAACCACCACCAATTACAAGCTCCATAAATTTTACACAGTATTTTTCATGAAGAGGGTGAGGTTGGCTTGTTTGGGTTTTTTCTTATATTGGTGGATTATTCAGTATTTCTCATCCTGTTCTTTACAAAAGAACTAGTAACCTAGTATTTAAGCAATTAAAGCGCATATGGAAGATCTGTCTTGTTTCAGATTATCAAATTTAACATTTTATCTTTATAATGCAGCCAGTAAACATGTCTTATCAGAACCACCTCATCTTCATCTCATTTTTTCAAACAAGAAAACAAAGAAACGTTTGCTGTATTTCATATTACAATCCAAAGCAATAAGGAAAGCAAATATTTATCAAATATACTGGAAACTATTACAGGAGTGCAAGGAACATGGTTCATTATTCTACTTATTTATTTTTTTCCAAACAAAGATCCACTTTTCAGGTTTATTTAAAAGCAGTCATTGGTGATTAGTGAAGGGATGAATCTCTGCAGTATTTAGAGCTCAATGTGTGTTAAGAAATACATTGCAAACGCTGCTTTAAAACACTTTAGATAAAACATTAAGACTATCTATAGCTATTTTGTAAATATATAAGCTGAGGTCTTTAACTCCAACACAGTTGTTCACTAACAGGTGCTATTCTCTAGCACTGTCATTTACTGTGACTTCTGTTATGACCCAAAGCATCGCTTTGAAAAATGGAATAATTTAACTTCAATAACACACACAAAAAGAAAAAAGGGGAAACCTACAGTTGTTGACGTTTTAAATATACCTTGTTTTAGGATCTGACTGTAAAACAGCAAAATTGCAGCCATTAGGATCGGTGGCAATGCTAACAGCTCGGTGGACAAAAGTAAGTTTCTGGAGTCGAATTCTTTCATACACACTGTTTGTATCGTGTTCACAGGACACATCACAGGAAGCATTCTGAAGGCTTGATACAAGTTCTGGTTAAAAAACAAAAAAAGATTGAGAAAAGACACAGAAAGGTCCAGCTAATTAAAATGCAACTTATACAACAAAAAGGCAAGGTTTATGATTTCTCTAAGTGACTGATGGAGTCTCTGAGTAAGGCTAAATTGTGCTGAAGATTTCAGCTTGCTTAATTAAAACGTGGGAAGATGTTTTAAGAATAAGACTTTATATTACATATTGGAGTGGCTTTATCCAGAATTTCTTCTGGAAGCATTTTGCCACTTCTTCATGTAAGGCAAAATGTTCCACCTAACATTCACTGCAACCTCTTGTGGAATGAAAGAAGCTGTGCCTCAGTTTACAACAATGCAAGATTGTTTTCTTTCCTTGTCATATCAATTACAGCAGATATAATACAATTGCCTTCAAACTTAATATTACATCTGTTTAAATTACACCCAAACTGAAAAAAATACCATTGGGGGGAAAAAAAAAAAAGTTATGTTCTCCAAGCACTGGATTATTTTTCAAGAACTGGGTAACTGAATATAAACACACCATTTGCCACATTCACTAAAACCTTTCCAAAAAACCAGAAGCTCTCCCCTTCTATGGCTTATAGTGCTACTAATACTCTTCAGAAGTCCTTTCTTCCTGTGAATCTCCCCCCAAAAGTTTGCAAAGCAACTACATCTTAGTATTACTGAGAAAAGAGACCTGTAGAGGTCTTGATGCTGCTTCCATCAGCCACAGAGGGAAGAACAACCTCACCACATAATACTGTTAGAGTCTGTAAAGACTCGATTAAACTCCTATATCGATCTGAAGTACTTTTAAAACAAATCACAGCTAACCTTTCTTTTCTGGCATTTTTTTCCCTTCTTCCAGCCACTTCCCTGTAAAGGCTTCACCGTCCTGTGTGACGAACATTATTTCATTCCTATTTAAAGCAACATCAGACATGAAGACTTGCCGGCCGTACACCCAACGACACTGCTTCATGGAGTTGTTAGATGACTTCCAGCAAAACACCTATATCATCATTTTTTTTAGAGAAAGGGGAAATCTTCACGTCATATAACAGCAGTTTTATATTACATGCTACTTTTTTTAAAAACAAGAACAGATCATCTCAAAGTTGCACGTGTCATATATAAGGAGAAAGACATTCTGCAAAATTACATCCTACAGTGTTATGAGCATTTATTAAAAAGAACCCACAAGTGAAACAAGAAAAATCTATTACGATTTCAAGATCCATTTGCCCTTGAAGGGCATCTGAAAAGCTTCTCTGAACAGCCAAGCATCTCCAGAGCAGCCATCTATAGGACAGTTTTCACTGACTTTTCAGCAAGGACATCACAAGATATCATGAAGCAAAGAAACAAGTTTAATCTAGTTCTTAGTTTACAGATTTTTATAACTGTTTTTTTCTAACTTTTTCTAATCAGGGAAAATTCAAAGCTAGCACACCAAAAATTTAAAACAATTCCTCTTAATTTTTTGACAAAAAACCTCAAGTTTCTCTCTACCTATGTACTCTAAGCTATGGTTTTGGAATGGAGATCATGACCAAACGTAACCTCAAAACATTTAACAGAAATGTGAAGAAGCAGATGTACAGCAAGACCCCAGCAAGGTCGACTGTAGATGTCTGAAAGAAGCGAGCATAAAGCAATATTCCCAAATCAAAGTAAAGCCCAGATGTGGCATTAGCAGTGCTAAAGCCAGTGTTTCCTCTTCTCCAGTTGAAGGACCTGCACAGGTCTGTTAACAACTACATAAGGAGGGGACAAAAGAACTGGAGTAACCCATTTCCATTCTCCTCTCTTGAGCCATACAGAATCACAGAAGGGTTGAGGTTGGAAGGGACATCTGGAAGTTTTGTAGTCCAACCTCTTGCTCAAGCAGGGCAACCCGGAGCCAGTTGTTCAGGACCGTGTCCAGACAGCTTATAAATATCTCCAAGGATGTAGACTCTACAACCTCCATGGAGAACCTGGGCTCGATCACCCTCACTGTGAAAAAGTCCTCCTGATATTCAAATCAGAGCTTCCTTTGATTCAATTTGTGCCCACTGCCTCTGGTTCTGTCACTGGGCACCACTGAGAAGAGCCTGGCTCCACCTTCTTTATATCTTTATGGATATACATTAATAAGATCCCCAGTGAGCCTTCTCTTTTCCAGGCTAAACTGTGCTCTCTTAAAGAGAATACAATCAACCCAGACCAGGAAACAGAAGTATTAAGATCCCATCCCTCTCCTCACTCAGTAATTTATAATTTCTAAAAACAATAAAGATCCCTGCATTTTCCAGTATTAATTACTGCTAAAGCAGTGTCCTAAAGATGTTGAAGTAGCATTACCAGTATGACAGATTCTAGAGGCTAAACCTCACATGAACAAATATTGAACTGGAAGTTTATAATCCCCAAGACAACTAATGACCTAATAAACAGATAGGATCATCCCAAAACATGAGTCATTCAGATGCAAGGAAAAAAAAAAAAAAGGAAATACACACACTCCTCCTTATTTTGATTATACAAGCTTAGTTTTTTAAGATTCTTAAAGAAGGCAGCATTTATGTAACAAAATGTTTTTGTAAACACCACTAGATGGCACTGAAGCCTTAGATGGCTTAGAATGGATCTAGGAAAGGCTGGGGTTTTGAAGGGTCCTATAAACTGCTACTCTGTGAAAGAATGAGGGAAGGAAACAATAAATCCACCATACTATTCCACTTCTAATTCAACACAGAGTCTATGCTTAACTCTAAATACTAAGCCATTCACCAGGTTTAGCTGCAACTTTTCAACAATAAAAGGGATATCTCATCTACAGAAGAGCTGCTTTTGAGCAAAACCTCTAAAACTTCCAAGTCGAGACTCCTTACCTTATCTCTGGAGGGCATAAAGGTGACTGAGTAGATGGGGTGAGAGAAGAGATGGGGGAAAAAAAAAAACACACAAAACAAAACAGACCACGTACACTATATAACCACTTATCTATGTAAAAGTAGATGAGTTTACACCTTCAAAAAGCCATTAAATGCTCACAGATTTAAATATAAATTACTGTACATAACTTGGGTAGTCTTCCCATAGCCCTTTAAAAAAAAAAAATCACTAGCAGCTCTACAGGAATCAATTGGGTATTGTCTATAAGTGATTTTGTCCTGTTAACTTCTTATGTTTCAAGTGTCATTAATCAGCATGCAACTTACTATATAATTATGATTTCTAGGGACACAACTTACTCTTCCAGCTTCATCCAGTGCTAGAATGCAAATCTTCTGACCCCCATTTTCTTTAAGATGCTGGGTATCTACCTTATATTCCAAATATCCACCATTAACAAGAACTTTTTTAAGGTTCAGCTGTCTGAAAGAACACAAAAGGTTAAATTAGTATTTCTTCATTATGTATTGATGCTGCTTTTATGACAGAGTTACCTTTTTCATTTCAATAAGCAGTAAAAAAAAAATAGATGAGGTAGTGATCCTGAAAAATTACTGAAGTTTAGTTTCTCCCCATTGGTATTACTAATGTAACTACTAATAAATACTATTAGTAGATGGCAATTTTTGCTTTGCTTTTAAGTAAATCACACCATATCCACAGGTTTGTCGCAAAATTCCATAAATGAAAACCAGTATATGATTTGTCTTTGATCTCAAGCATTATAAAAATTATATTTGTATAAATTTCATTTAGCTGTTTGTATGAAGTGACCTATCCTATACCAGCATGCTGTTTCATGGTTTTGTGGTGGATAAAAACCTAAAAAAGATTGCTACAGTTCACTTGAAAAAAAACGCAAATAAAGAAAACTCAGGGGAGCACTGTATTGTCTCTACTTTTACAAGACTTTTTATAATAGCTTGCAAGTGGAAGACTAGAGCTAAATCTTCACCTATTTGTGCTTCATGACAAATCAGAGAAGTGACACGTACTTTGAAGCCATCTTCTTGCACTGATAGTCTGCAAGCAAATAAATATCTCCTCTTTCCGTAACGCACACGGTGGCACCATCGCTTGCAGAGACCAAGGACACAGAGATATCTTTATGGTGCAGAGCAGAAACCTGACGAGGTGCAGTTACACATTTTTCCCCATTAGGATCCAGCAGATAACCTAGAAAATACAACACACCCAAACCCATTCTTTGCCATTCAAAACACTGTGCATTTAAAGGACGCTTTGCTACGCTACTTTGAAGAACCTTTAAATTCTGAAAAACTTCTTATGTAGTTAGATAATCCCCCTTCAAAATAATTAGACAGGTAAGAGACCCACCAGACATACTTGTTAATTCACCACAAACACCAGAAAAAATTCAGGATTCGATTAAAAAAAAAAAAATTAAGTCATATTCTGCAGGGAAAGCTGTTTAAATAGGTTTAAAGCCAAGTGGTTTGACTCTGCAGTGGTACTGCCTTCAATTCCAAAGAAAGAACATTTATTTGATCACAAAGCAGTTCAAGACACTAGAAATACTATCAACTGGCATAAACTATAGATTATTTCAGCCATTAGAAGATACTAAAGAAGCTTGTCCTACAAATTACTGGAAGTGCACAAAAGGAAGAAGGCAGGCAGTTTTGTGAAAG
>BJBW01013771.1:0-35163 GCA_004320125.1 Scolopax mira | reverse complement strand
GCCACAAGAGCACACTGCTGGCTCATTGTCATTTTGCTGGTCACAGGTGAATTTTAGGAACATATACATTAGGAGTGTCCAAACCCAAGAGCATAGCTGCGGCAACGCAGGCGCTGCCATTGGTGTACTTTGTGCAGAGAATGGAACATCAACTAGTCATCACTAACAGTAGCAACACTGCTTCACATTAAACACAAACTATCTTGATACTATATCAAAAAGTCATCAAGGTCTGAGAAAAAAAAAAAAAAAGCAACAAAACAAACCAACCAACCAAAAAAAAACCCCAATGGTTAGAAAACCATTGAGAAAACATACATCTGTGAAATAATGCATAACTGTTCTCTGCAAGTTTTTAACTCACATTTTCTAACACCTTGTCATTGTGCTATGAAATCTAGAAGTAGAACAAGATTCATATTCCACAGTACAAAGAAAACCATAAGTTGAACTCAAAACAACCTTGAATTGAAATTACTGAAGTGGCAAAATTCAGCATCAAAAGCTATATGTAGCCACAATTCTCTTTCAAGTTTTACATATACAATGGCAGCTTCCAATAACATGACCACATGCTTCTTCAGGGTGGACATTGTTCAATTATCCAGCGATTAATCAGGATTTAATAAAAAAATCTTATGATGCAAGTTACATGCAAGTTACTATTATTATTATCATTAGGTCATATTAATTAACTCCAGTGGCACTTCACAATGAAAACAAAATTCATATCTTCAGTTGTGGATTTGGTGGTGGTGGTGTTTGGGTTTTTTACAGTGCTTTTTACTGACAGCATTTAAGTCCTTCAAAACCAGTAATTAATCTTCTCAGCCCAACAATCTCATGAGCAAAGCTATTTACATATTGAAACAGTCACGAAAAGATTTAAAAGTGTCTAAGTAAGGAGCCATAGGACCCAACCTGAGAAAATACCATCGCAGAGTATTAAAACACAGCTTCAACTGACATCCACTCCTACTGAGTTCTTGGTTTCTGTGCACGTCACGGCATTAAAACTGTGCCTTCACTAAATATAGAATGAAGCAAGAAACTTTGAAGTAAGTGAAATAGTTTGCATTGCACAAGAACTGCCAAAAGCATCGACGTGGAAAATCTTTGGTCCTAACTCTTTCCAATACTCCAAAAGAGAGGCATATCACAAATGCATTCACGTTATATTATTGTAACCAAGTACCAAAGGAAAACTTTGATTGTGTTGTTCTTCACCATAACATCTTATTATTTTCACTGTTTCTCTTAAGAGTAGTACTAGACAACAGGGATGACACTGTAAAGTTTATAATTTGCTTGTCATACATCTATTCAGATGAAAATGAGGGATTTTCCAATGAGGTACTCTGGATAGTACACAACTACCAGAATTTAGTATATACTCCTTAACTCTCAAGTGAAAAACAGAGTATAGGTTTTTGTTTTTACAAAACTTGGTCATTCTTATGTTAGTTTTTAAATCCAAGTTGCATTTACTCTAGGCAACATACTATATTAAAAAAACAAATCAATGTGAAGACCAAAGTATATCTACCACCAGATACTTCTGGAGCTGAGACACCCCTCCCTTAGTACAATCCTAAAGCCAAGTAACACAAAAGAGCAAAAACCAGAATAATAAAAATCCTTGTAAGACAGACATCAACTTCATCAGTTCTTTCAGATTTTACCTCCACTGGGTTAAATTATTTCATTTGTTTGGTATTCCTCACAGCACATATTAACACAAGACAGCCAGTATTTTATACTCCACTGAAGTTAACATCTCGCAATCCCTGTTGCTTCCTAGTCAGTGCAATTTCACTTGACATACTATTAATAAACATTAATTTTGTTATTACAACGTGTTTAAAACTATTCAGTGAGCAAGGAAAAAAAAAAAAAAAAAGCGTTGTAAGTTGCCAGTGTGCCCATTTGGAAAGTGATATTTGATAGTGATCATTTGCATGTTTTGAACTGAGAATTATCTCTACTCAGAGATAATATAGTAACAGTTCTCAGAGCTTCACAGGCAAGAATCTGGATTTTTTACTCTCTCTACCAATTCCATACACCACACAAAAAACTTACGGGACAAAGAGAAGCCACTGAAGACTAAACAAAGCCCAGCTTTGCTACACCTTTCCTCATAAATCTGTAAATCAGACCTCCAGTACTGATAGAGGAAAAAGTGAAAATAAGCCAGACATGCTACTATACATGCAGTGGTTAAGAGCTCCTGCCTGCAGACACATCCACCCCTGAACAATTCTTCCATGATGCAAGATAGCTGCATTAATACTAAATTAATACTGCAATTAATACTAAAACACACTTCAGGGTGCCTATCTTATGCCAAAACAACTGGCTTTGGTTTTCTTCGGTTTGGATTTACTTTAAAAGAAGCAATCTCAAAAGCATGGTAATTTTATTCACCTAAGAGTACTAACCACTACTAAGAGACAACCAGCCCTCAAGAGTTGATACACCTAGCCCATGAATAACTGTAGAATGTCAGCAACTCAACCCAACTCCCCTTTAGCAGTAATGCTCACTACTGGAGCAAGAGAGTTTCAGAAAGACTCAGGATGCCAAGCACCACCTCCAACTTTTCACCTCTCTCCCTAGAAATAGGCATCTTGAAAAAATTAATCATCTAAGAATTCTTGGTATAATGCCTTTCCAAAAGAAAATGGCAACTTTACTATTTAAAAAAAACCACAAACCACAAAACAAACTAATAATAAACTCCTCATTCACAGGGATGTGCCATTTTAGATACTACTGATGAGACCCCATCTGGAGCTATTTTATTTAATGGTTCCCTTGACATTTCACTGCTTTGCCTCAAAATAATTTGGACACACTGAGGTGCGTCTACCACCAGATCTCCACTGCTATTCAATAAGTACTCATTTTCATCAAAGACACCATTATCATTATTCAGATGACTAGTATCTCCCTCTCCTGAATACCCACCACCCCTGCTGAGCAACTGTGTCATACAAGCTCATGCCGAATAGACTAAACCCTCTTCCATAAGGCAAACTTCTTTCAAGCATCTTCTCTTCCTTTGAAGAACCAAAATTGCTCAGCATCACTACCACCAATCTGGGAAGATTGTCATGTTCTCCCCTGTCCCATATATAAGCATAATTTACATAAAATGTTGAACATAGGAAAACGGAACCATAGTTTTGCTTCCATCAACATTGCTACATTAGCGACCACACTGTAGCCATCAATAAAGCAATCACTCCCTTGTTACTTTCCAGATTGTAACTAAACACTAGTATTAAACGGCTATCATTTAACTTAATTGGTCTGCTATAAGCCAAAAGACTGGAGAAACAAATGAAAATAATTTCCAATCACTTTCTAATCAGGCAGTGAACAGCAAACCAATGCATCTTGTGGAGATCGACACATGATGATCATTTACTTCCAGCCAATTACTATTTAATGAAGCACAAAAACCACAATGATGAAACACACAAGCCTGATTGCAGAGTACGTTTTCAGTATCATATCATTGAATAATTAATGTTAAGATAACTTAACAGTGCAATCTCAGCATGAGGAAATAAATAGGACTTTCAATAACATCACGCCTGCTTGTGGCATAATAATGACAAATTGTTTGTGCTCTGATGATCAGTGCTTAACCAGCACTCCTTATCCACCAGTAACTCATAAACACACTTCACTGGGCATTTCTGATTGTCAAGGAGCGCATTGACATGTATGTTGACATTATTTAGCATTTCACAGCTACGAAATTAAAACAATACTAACGCAGCAATAAACAGTATGTAGTTCAAAGTCCTCTTGGAGACACGCATTTTACAGAATGATTAACCCAATAAAAAAAATACAATGCTTGCTTAAACCTCTCACCAAATATTAATGATATTTCCATTTTTTTCCTTCAGTTTCTAGCTCTTCTGAGTTGCCAAAGATATTTATCTTTACAGAAACAAACAGTAGCTCTCATTAAGTCACAACCACTGTCCTCCATAACTACCTCTTTATTCCATTAGCCAAACTTCTGGTAGCATCCACATACAAAGTTCCTAAAGTGAACCAAAAAGTGAATAAAATGTCAGGTTTGATATATTTAAAAAGCAAAACTGCATTTCTTTTTAAGTCAACTGACAGTAAACAGACTTGCCTGTCTATCTGTCTTTGTCTAAATTTTTCCAGCTGGATAAACCCAATTGCTATTAAAGTTGACAAAAGACAATGATATTATTAATGAAAGCAGCTACATGATGTTAGACTTTTCATTACAGGCTCCTACTGAGCTTCAATTAATTGCATGTCTGCTACGCCTAAAAAGGCTGCAGACAAAAAGAATGGTTGGGAGTGAGGAAGTACATATTTTTAACTTTTTGCTTTAAGTAAGGTGTTCAATCCATCATTTTCCTCCTCAATCTTAAATAAAATATCACTTCAGAAAAAACCCTCTTTAGATTAACTATATGTTTCGTTCTTCTAAGCACAAACAATCTTAAATTACACATCTGTATGTGCCAACTATTTAAACACCTTCTGATATAACAAAGGTTCATACCCTGTCTTCAATGACACTGTAATTGGTTAACAGACTTAATTTTATACAAAGCATTTCTGAATAGAATACAGAAATAATAATGCCATCCCAACCCACTGTGTGTGGGTGAACCTTTCTCTTGCCCTGCTCTTTCCAGGAAGCTCTCTGTGCCCACCCAAAGGCACTCCCTCCACACAAACCTTCAGTTTAGCAGCTTGAACCAGGATGTGCAGCTTCGGTGAAATACCTCCTAGTACTCTCAAGGAAAATACTCCCTTCTGGGTAGCTTTCTGGCCACTTTCTCATCATCTGAAACTGTAAATACCTCGTTAGGAGGAGAGATGCAAATGGGAGCCGTGATTGACTGAGCTGTTGGTAAATTATTAATAATTCACATTTTACATCATCTTTCTCACCCAGGAAGGCATCATGAATATCTCCTTTTGAATGCTTTCTGTACACTGAGCTCTCTGCTTCCTACAAACATCTACATCAGCAATTCATACATATAAACGGACTTAATCATTGCAGTTCATTAGAGACCCCTCATTACTGACACATCCAAACTGAACTACAGTTCAAAACAGCTGGCCTTCTACCCCAGCTTTGAGACTTATCAAGAGATACCCAAGACAAAACACAGATTTGCCCAACACGAGAATGATATTCCTTCGTAAGAAGTTCCTGACATCTAATATCTTGCTCTCTTTCAGCACAAACCTAGGTAGAGGCAGAAGAAATTAAAGTCATTTCTTGGGTAACGGACTCCATCCTTTGTAACAAGTGCTTCAGTTACCCTATCCCATTTATACAAACATTAAATCCAATTGTCTCTTAATTAAAGCAGTGAAGCTTTGATAGCCTCTAAGAGTGCTATTCCTTCCTTCACCTAACCTTACTTGTAGGTTTTTCTACTTCAGCAAATATTCAGAAAATTGAGCAAATATCTTTTTTTCTGCTAGTATGATCTCATCCCTTATGATCTTGCAATGACCTCTGACCATCTTCTATTTTGTACTATTAGATTATTTTTACATTGGTATTAGCTTTCAGTGAGTGTTTTGGGCCCTGGACAATTTATTGTTAGAGACAACTTCTGTCCCAAGCAAGTAATGGGAGCAAGTCTAACTCTCGCTTTCTTTCTTTGTATCTTTTACTAAACATCCCTCTTTGAGAAGGGCTTTAAACCTTTGTAATAATTTTCATTGAAAAGAGGGTACTACAAGCATCTTCAAATGTAAAATTCTGGTTTGTCTTTTTACTTACTCATTTACTGGCCTCTCCCTTCCATCCTCCATTTTGATTCATGCTATCTATTTTTATGAGCAGGTCAGAAGCAGTAGTTCAGTGTTCCATACAACAATTCTTTTACCATCTTATGCATTTATACCATTTTATTAATCACTGTGCCTTGGGCAGTACATAGCTAAGTCTAATTAGTTTCACTTAATCTCGCAAAAAGCAAGCATCAGTGGAAGGCTTCTGTGGCTAGTACTCAAACTGGCATGTTCCAGGAGGGGGCTTCTGCACATAATACCCACCAGGGAATTGGCTGATGTAGTTGCCACACCATTCTCCGTGGTATTTGAAAAGTCATCGCAGTCAGGTGAAGTCCACCGTAACCAGGGAAAGTAAAACGTTGCACCCTTTTTTTAACAGGATAGAAAAGAGGACCTTTCAGGGGACAAGGAACTGGATGGATGGTCACATCCAGAGGGTAGTGGTCAATGGCTCGACCATTCCAAATGGAGAGGGGTGTCAAGCAGTGTCCCTTAGGGATCCATACTGCAACCAGTGCTGTTTAATACCTACGTCAATAGCATAGACAGTGGGATAAGTGCACCCTCAGCAAGTTTGCAGATGACACCAAGCTGAGTGGTGCTGTCAACATGCCAGAGAAACAGGATGTCATCCAGAGGGACCTGAGCAAGCTAGAGAGGTGGGCCTGTGCAAACCTCATGAAGTTCAAGAAGGCCAAGTGCAATGTTCTGCACTTGGGACAGGACAATCCTGGTTACCAATACAGACTGGGGGAGAACATGATAGACAGCAGCCCTGCAGAAAAGGACTTGGAGGTACTGCTGAATGAAAAGCTGGAGAAGAGCCAATAATGTACCTTCACAGCCCAGAAGGCCAATTGTATCCTGAGTTGCATCAAAAGCATGGCAGCAGATCAAGAGGTGATTCCCTGCCTCTACTATGCTCTGGAGAGACCCCACCTGGAGTACTGCATCTGGACTTTGGAATAGATGACCTTTAAAGGTCCTTTCCAACCCAACATATTCTATGACTCTATGAAGTTCTCCAAGTCAGGATTTCCATGGTTTCCATGCTCTTAAACAAATTTTTAATTAAAAAGTAGTGAATTGTAGTCTACACATGGTGAGCAGGTAGGTGTTTAGAAAATACCCAGACAAAACCCATTATTTGTCATGCCTTCAAGCAATAATTTGAACGTGTGGTTCCATGTCAATTTCAATATTCCTCATTTAATTTTGATATCTTGTGACTTGCCACAGAATAGCAATTCCAATTTTGGACAGTTTTAGCCAATGCACTTCTTTCTGAGCATCTTGAAGTTGAGAACAATGGCCAGTTATAGTAACTGTTCCATTAAACAAATAAGGTTGTATTCTCTTCTACTGACAGTGCACTTTTTGGCACTGATGTCATCTATGATGTACCAAAAAAAAAAAAAAGTTGTGCATTTCATTATCACAGCAAAAAGGTGAAAAGGATCTAAGTTCTGGAGGAGCAAGACTCCACAGTTTTACAATTCCTGCCCTTCCAGTATTTTTAGCTTCAGCTCACAATAAATAGGGCTGCTTCAGCACTTGCCATATTCTTGGCTTTGAAGTGTAAGAGAAGAGAAATGTACTGGAATCTAGTTTTAGAGAAAGAAACCCATACTGGATATGAAATAAGCAATTGTTTCAATGGACTTCTAATATTTACTAATATTAAATACTGTAATATTTACACTTCATGATCATGTAAATACTTATATTTTATACTAGAATATACCCTACAACAAGGCACATAACTATAGCTAGTGCCAGGCATCAGAATTTCATTTTAATATTCACTCAGCAATGTAATACAAACCTCCAATAATCTGTAGACAGTACAGTTTCCAGTCTCCTCACCAGAAGTGACTTAGATATGTCAGAGCTCATTTTTAAGTCATTTGATATGGATTTTTTAAAGAAGGAGCCTGAGCAACCTAATCTAATTTTAAAACTAGATCTTTTGGAACAGGTTAGACTGGACAACCCCTTATGGTCCTTTCTAACATACTACACTGTGATTCAGTAACATCATCCTGGCCACAACAGAGGGACTTTTGATAGCCATAACTACATCTATTACATAAACTGGATGACATGGAAGATTATAAACATTGTTATTTTCTTACACAGGTAAGCATTATTAATTTTATTGCATGCACATCTGCTCTTCTACTATTGTCCTGTGATTTCTTAAAACAGGCTATCTACTTAATAGCACCTTGAACCAAAATTCAGTAAAAGCATCTTGAAATAAAATATTTAATTCTAGTAATCAAGAAAAATCAAATCTTTCCAAGTCACAAGCTGTTGTTACACCTTACAGTTCAGACACGTGTTCAATGGGGAGTTTTATTCGCTTCTTAACAAAGCTGTAACATTCAGAACACTTAAATAGGGTATCACATATGGTCCTCAATTTTTATTAGTTTTAGAAAATACAAATTTTACATATTTGTGTGAAGTGCTAGACAGTATTGAAGGGATGTATATTATCCTCTTATAGAGTCTCTGATGCTCCTCCAAAAAGTCTCCAAAAAAGAAGTGTCCCTCAATGAACCTACACACAGTGCAAGCTAAATCTGTCTTGCTTTCTTAGCCATGTCACCTAGGCTTCAACGAACACAGAGCTTAGACTCATTCCTCCCCATCCACTCTTCCAGAGACCAGGGTCTAACAGTCACGTGCAGGGTCCTCGCACTGTCAGGAACCAGTTTCTTACAGAGTAACACGAACAGCTGCTACAAGAACACAACAGAGAGCTCTTGCACCCACTGCACATAAGAACTGCTGTATTAGCGAGACCACCACCTGTCCGTTAGTGAATCAAGGATGATAACACTCATACCACTTTCATTTGACACTGGGTTCACCTTCTTACCAGTCCTCCCTCCCCAAAACTGAGTCATTCACATTTATTGCACTCAAATGTCAATCAGCAAGGCCCTCGCACACATACTCTGCAGCCTTGTAACTTATATTTCTAATACTCCTTGCACAACAAAAGTACTTTTGATAGTGAGCTTTGGGATCTGTGATCCTGTGTGCTTAACCATTCGAATGGAATACAGGAAAAAATAAAAAAGAAAGCATCTTTCTCAATTCTTTTCTCAATTCTGAATTTTATTCTATAAAAGTCTTCATGAATGCTGGATGAGGACAGCACATCTCTGCAAAAATAACACTAATCACTTTCAAACCGTCCAAATAGCAGAGTTAATAAATGTTAGCATAGGTCTACATTTTGATTCTACATTCAATTTCCTGTTAAGCAAGCATTATATTACTATGAGGAAGCCATCCTTTTGATAATAAGTAGTGGAAGACACATAAATGGTCTATTAAAGGATAAAAAGAGGAAATGAAATAACGGAAGGTCTTTTAAATCACTTGTGTGCCATTTTGATGCATTCAGTGTGGTACTTATTTTAAACTCTTTATTTCATAAACTATATGAACTTCATGATTTAAAACAAATTTCCTCAGAGTCTGGCTTGCTCCTTTTCTTCTACCCATTTCATGATTAAAAGCAGCAAAGTGGTGGGATCATAAAAGGACATGTTATCTAAAATTTGCTACCTTTGCATGTCCTTCACATTAAATGGCTTTATTAGTGAAATTTCTATTCACAATCACAAAATATACTGTGTTTAACAGTTTTAATGATTGTGGGACAGAATGAATGGATTTTAAAGGTCAGCAATTAATAAAAACACTAAGTGATCCCTAAGGTCTATAACATGACTGAGCATGGATTTAAAAAAAAAAAAGTACTCATTAAGAAGCATAATATATTCTATAGGACATTTGCTAATCTGCTTACAATTGCACATATATGTAGGTATAAATTTGACAAAAGTCTTTTAATCTTGCTTTGTGGCATTTCATTTTCAGAAAAGACAGCACTAAGCGCATCTTTCTTGCCGATATGGCACTTCATCTGATGATTAGTGGAAATCAAACGTATGCAAGAATACTTAAAAAACCAATTTATTGAGCTGTAAAAGAATGTTTCACTTAGCTCAGACTGTGATTTTATTATTTTAGATTTAATGAAATTATTGTCAGAACACCATCCTTTTCAAAGGTGGCCACAGTACTCCAGCAATAAAACTTCTGCAATTAACCCGCCATAAAACTTCGAAATATACTTTTAAAGAAAATGCGGGTACTTTATTATTTGATCCAGTTACTAAAGCAGTTACTTAAGAGAGATTCTAAAAAGGTGCTGAGATTTACAGGAGCCCATTCAGATGCCATTCTAAGTGGAACCTAGAGAAGTAGCCTTTCAGGTAACTCCCTGTGTTTCAGCCACACATCTTGAAATGTGCTGTTATTTAAAGCATAGCCCTTACTGAACTGTACACTGTGTCACATCACTGAACTTTGATGTTCTATTCAGGAGAAAGCCCCCACAAAAATAAAAAACAGAATATCTATAAATACCTGTTGGGAGAGTGAGATGCACAAACAGCTCTAAGAAGTAGAGCGGGGAAAGGCCTCAGCCCTTGCCCCAGCAAAGAATTATAATTATTTAATTCCTCAATGGTGTTTTCTAGGGTTTTTTTATTAGCCTCAAAGTCGTGTAAGCAGTATGAGTAACTACTGCCAATATGTCATTCTTGCATTCCTCTATTTCCATTTGATTTTCTTTAATTGTTTTTGGAGCCCAAAATATGACTTGTAAAAAGAACAACTTTATTTTAAAATATATAATTATTTTAAAATATATGCTCTCAGAAATTTTTGTACATCTTAGATTACTACATCTTAGTTTCTATGGAAAATCTGCTTTCTTAAAGCAATATTAAAATTAGAGGTCACAAAACAGAAAATACCAAATCCCGAAGTGTGAATTAAATTGATTCTTAGACTAACAGATTCAAGACTAATGGAAAATAAGCACCAATAATGCAAACAGAATTGCAGCTGCAACTTGCACTTGCTTTCTTAAGACTAAAACATTTTGCATGAGTATTTACTGCCCTTTTATTGCCTACCCTTCACTACTCTATCGTAATAGGTTGCTTACAAAATATCCAGTGCTGATTTGTTGCTAATAGCTACAGCTTACCAATAGCTACGCATTAGTTACATATAGGTAAATGGATCTCATTTTCATGATTTTTTTTTTTTAAATTGAAACTCTAAGATAGTGTTCCTTAAATTGAAATAAAATATCTTCTGCCACAGTAGAAAGACTTAGAATAGCGTGACTAATACAAGCCAAATGCATAACCCCAGCATTCATTTTAATGTTAAGATTATTTCTAGTGTTTGCTTATACCTTTAAATATATACATATAAAATCTTGAGCCTCTGCATACATCAAATTCTTATATTTAGCTGAAAATATGACAGACGTGGATTTAAAAAAAATTTAAACAAAACAAAAAAATACATAACAAAGCACAGACAATTCTCAATATTGACTGAGGTGACTTTTTTCAGCTCATTAATCCATAGTCTGCCAAACTAAAACTGTAAGTCATGGTCACTGTGAACACCTGTTATACAGCTACAGTGTTTCTCAGCATTTATAGCACTTTTTATTCTCAACTCAGACCCTTGTGCAAGGGATAATAGGAAATAATTTCATTTTGCAATGTAAAAGGAGCAAAAAGAGCAGTTACTCAGCTCTAGTGATACCAAACTGTACACGCACTGAAAACTACCAAGCTCTAAACTGAAAGAATTGATACCAACAACTGGGTAACAGTAACAGCATGATAAAAACACTTGCTTCTGGACATGACAGCAAATTCAAAACTTCCCCTAAAATATGGCAAAAAAGGCATCTTGTATGAAACAAATTATTTCTTCCCTGATTTGCCTTCCCCTCGCCCCCCAGTATTACATCTCCTGCTACCTTAGACATTCCAGACTTTGAAGGTAAAAAAAAATAAAGTCTTGAAACCCAGGATATGAACAGGAAACTTCTGCTAGCAGAAATGGAAATATTGGGAAAAAAAGAAAGGGGGAGGGGGAGGGCGAATGTGCCGGGGAGGGGATGCTGCTAGAAGTAAAACTACAGGCTACAAGCCATTTCCTTCACTTGAAACTGTTATAAATCCACCTGCTACTCTGGCAGGATTTAGAGCTGTTCAGTAAACAATTTGGATGTTACAAACCATCCCATGAGCAGGCACTGCACCTCCCACACTTCTTCTGGTACAGACTTTCTTGTGCCATGTGTGTTGGCTAAAATGCTATATTTCAGAATCAACAATCTCACCTGCTACAATTTGCTTTTTAGATAGAATGACAATAAAAAGAAAACAAAAAAAAAAAAATAAAGGAATTGGCTTGACAAGAAGAAAATAAAAAAAATGAGATAATGCCATTTCGGAATTCAAAAGAACTCAATGTATATATGGTCATTCCACCCAGAAAAGATGAGCCAAAGAAAAAGGGAGAGTGGATACAGGTGGCATTTAAAGCACAATAAAGATACAATTTTTAAGCCATGACTGTTTGTAGTGTAGTCTATCACCAAGACCAGCACAAAGTAACACAGCTAGATTTGAAATGAGTTTTGTTATATTACGTTATATTAGAAACTTCACTACCTGTCCCCATTTTTAAGGTCAGAAAAACAGTGGTGATGGAGGAACAGAAAGAGAAAGTGCAGTTATACCACAGTAAAGAAAAAAAATATCTTTGAGCATTGTTCCTAAGGTGAAACTCTCCTCTTAGACAGTCCAATTTTTATTCTGTGAGGAAGCAGTAAAATCCATATGGAGAATAATAACTGACCAAAATTATTTTTAACAGTGAAGTTTTACAACACAATTTACATAAAACAGGCATTGGAACTGCAGGAGTAGATTTGTGCAACGATAACAGTTACACCCACCGCTATTGTGACAGCAATCGTTATGCTAACAAAAGAAAAACCCATCTCAGACAATCAAAATGTGGTTTTTTACTCTTCAAGGCCAGAAAGAGCAAGAGCAGTTACAGTTACCTGCTGCTTTCTGTGTCTACGCAGCCCTCCCTTAGTGCTCCATATGGCTAGTTGGGGCCACAAGTGTCCTTGGCCAGTGCCAGCACGCCAAGGGCTACACTGGTACCCAGGCATCACTCGGGGCTGTTGCACCCTCTGTCCGCTGGGTTCTGTACCCAACAGGAGATGGAGACAACACTTTAAATCATTGTCTATTGCCCCAGAATTCCTCTCATTTCTGGAATCTGGCTAAGACTGCCATTCCCAAGCCAAACTTCTGAGATTCATACATGAGTTTGTCCACCTCTAACGTCTACTGCTGCCACGCTGGCATCATTGTACCTCATTAGTGCACCACCTGGTTTTGTTGCACACATCCTCGTTCATAAGCTGCATTAAAATCATTTAAGATTCTATCTGACTCTCTGTCAATAGTGAACAGACTAGATATTCTCTACCAACTTGAGGTCATTATCCTTTTGTCAAAAATTACTCTGCAGAATGGTAATTTGCTCATAATTATCACACACACAGAGTTGTGAAATTCAATTTAGTGTACTCGCATGCTCAACACAGGGTTGAACACTCATCATACAATTTGCTGCTTTTTTTCTCCCTCCTTTGAACAAGTGTTCTCTAATCAAAGAAGCCTTTACCTAAAATTTGTTGTTTCAGGCCATCCTGCCAGGCTCACTACAGTAGGAGCAGCCAACACATTTCACACAAGCTCCAGCAGGCCTACTTAATGGAACTGACCAAAAGCACTGGTTGAAATCCTGCCAGGCACTGAAAACACTGATTATAAAGTTATCTTTCTTCTTACAAGCAGTCACTGCTGACCTCAACCACACTGCTGAGATCTTGATTCATACATTGAAATGACAGACTTGACTTACAGCAATTATAGAAACTAATAATTCTAGTGTGACTTACACAGGCAAGCCTGTTACTAATAAAGCACTGCACTCTGCAAAAATACAAGACCCTGGATACTGGGCACTCACCTCAAGTCCTGTGTCCAGTTCTGGGCCTCTCACTACAAGAAGGACACTGAAGTGCTGGAGCGTGTCCAGAGGAGAGCCACCAAGCTGGTGAGGGGTCTGGAGAACGAGTCCTATGAGGAGAGGCTGAGGGAACTGGGCATGTTTAGTTTGGAGAAGGGGAAGCTGAGGGGAGACCTCATTGCCCTCTACAGCTCCCTGAAAGGAGGGTGTAGAGAGGTGGGGGTTGGCCTCTTCTCCCAAAGGAATAATGACAGGACCAGAGGAAATGGTCTTAAGTTGTGGCAGGGAGGTTTAGATTTGGAAGAATGACTTTCCTGAGAGGGTGGCCAGGCCCTGGAACAGCCTGCCCAGGAAGGTGGTGGAGTCACCATCCCTGGAGGTATTTAAGAAATGTATAGACATGGCTCTTCAGAGCACACTCTAGTGCCTGAGATTGTTGGGGTGTGTTCATTTTATTTGGTTTTGTTGTTTGGTTTTGTTCTGTGGTTGGACTCGATCTCAAAGATCCCTTCCAACCATAAAGATTCTGTGATACTCTACAGAGGTACTACAGACGATGACTTGCAGCTACAAATTGGTTGGTTTTACTTCAGCACACAGTGCAGCATTGCCAGGCTTCACTCACCATGGGAAAAAAAAAAACAAGCTTTGTCACAGACAGAACTTTGTGTGGGGAGATGGCAAGGGGCCTTTCTGGACAGAATTGGGTGTACAAACGTGTTTGCACTTTGTGCAAGAGACTGCATACTTATCCTGTGGCAAGAAGTAGCAGAGGAGATACTGTGGGTGGAGAAGCATGCACTGGGCTAGTTGAGAAGTGCCATACATGACACTTGTCTCAATAGACAGGATGGCCCATTTTCCATTTTACACACTTTATTCTTCTCCTGAGAGGACCGTCAATTTAAAGAGATTGAAAAGCCATCAAAGACAATGTCACTTCATTCACTCAGA
Source organism: Scolopax mira (assembly GCA_004320125.1). Lineage (NCBI taxonomy): Eukaryota > Metazoa > Chordata > Aves > Charadriiformes > Scolopacidae > Scolopax > Scolopax mira. The sequence goes on along the minus strand of BJBW01013771.1, from coordinate 20,430 downwards.
AATAAAATACATACCTGTCCCCTACAGACATTAGCAGCAACACTATTATGAGCAAATTAATAGGTTTGGATAGATTAGTCCCAAGGTTTTGTAGCAGCCAAAATGAAAGGAAGGCGAGCAGTTGGTTGTGAGGCAGAATTTGTCCCTGGCAAACTGTGCTGCATTTTTACAGGGGAGAAGCAGCCCACAAACTGCTGCAGTGACACTGGAGCAACACTACTAGGCCGCAGTTCGCATACTCCCTACATGTAGTATCAAGAGCAACTTTTAGTGGATATAGATGGCCTAATATTTTGCAGATGATCTCACAGAATCACATGGGGTTGGAAGGAACCTCTGGAGATCATCTAGTCCAACCTTCCTGACAAAGCAGGTCCACCCACAGCAGGTTGCACAGGAATGTGTCCAGGAGGGGTTTGAATGTCTCCAGAGAAGGAGACTCTACCACCTCCCTGGGCAGCCTCTGCCAGGGCTCTGCCACCCTCAAAGGAAACAAGTTCCTCCTCATGTGTAGGTGGAACTTCTTATGTTCACGTTTGTGCCCATTTTCTCTTGTCCTGTCCCTGGGCACCACTGAAAAAAGACCAGCCCCATCCTCTTGACATCCACCCTTTAAGTCTTGATAAGTAAGTATTGATCAGATTCCCCCTCAGCTGTCTCTTCTCCAGACTAAAAAGATCCAAGTCCCTCAGAATTTCCTTATGAGATGCTCCAGGCCCCTCATCATCTTTGTAGCCCTCTGCTGTACCCTCTCCAGCAGTTCCCTGTCTTTCTGGAACTGGGGAGCCCAGGACTGGACTCAGTACTCCAGATGGGGCCTCCCCAGGGCAGAGCAGAGGGGCAGGATGACCGCTCTAAGAGCTTTCCACCTAAGTATGTCCCTAATTTTCTCAGAACCATGCTGAGGTGAGCAATGCGAACACATTAAGAAAATTACCTACATCGTCTCTTAAAAATAAACATTTAATTCACTAAAACTAAAGAACACACAACATCTATCACGCTAGATTCATGGAATATGATAAAAATCCAATGACACAATGACTCAGGGCTTCTGCATACCAGGTCTCATAGTAGAAAGGAATAAAACTGAAATGTCCAAAGTATCAAATTGCTGCATGTTGCACCTATTTCTAGCAATATTTGAAACATCTTAACAACAACAACAAAAAGACTGCTATAATTAAAAGAATTTACTTAAAGAAAAGCCATGTTAGGACTCCAGGAGTAACTCTACAAGTCCACACACTATTTCTGAAGAAAGCCACTGTTTCATGATGACATTCCATTCCTTGGAGTAATTTGCTAGTACTCAGGCTTTCCAGCTATGAAGTTAGACAAGTGAAAACACCGTTGACTTGACACTACAAAAATAAATTCTCTGGCTGGCGTTCAGAACGTGGGCTCACTGTTGCCAGTGACTCCCAAGTTATCTCAGTTAGGCTTTGTAGGCGTACCCATCTTGCCTCCTTGGTTCTCACCTCTAAAGGAGGAACAGAAAGAAGAATAAAAAGTTCAGTTTGAAGTCCATTGGTTTGCTTAATGATGACTGGAAGAATTCCTGAAGTCATATTTGAAAAACTACTTTAAAGTCAACCATCTAAGTAGCATAAAAGCACAAATACAGGTTTTAACACATTTAGTAAGGATCACTTTTGAAAAATTTGGCCCTTAATTTGGAAGGACTATTTGTATACAAATTCACAGGTGCCTTTGGGACTGTAAATTTTGACACCTGACCTATACAACTGTAACAGCAGCCTAACTTTTAAATCTAATTCATCTGAATCTTAAAGATGCAAAAATAGCAACACTGAAAATTTCAATACCTAATAGATTAGATAATCTGAACAGACATACTATCATAAACAAAAAAGGAAGGTTGCCTTAAAAATCCATAGAAAGCAACCATGAATGTAGATACACCACCACCTCCCCCAGCCCCGAAAAACCCACCCAAAAAACTTTACAGCTTTCTGAACTTCAGCAGTAACACAAAAAGTGAAGGGTAAGAGGAAAGATGAAAGCTGATTCTCCAGCCTCCTTGGAAAACCAAATTTCACTTGGAGAACAAATCAGCTTAAACATGTTTTGTTAACCAGTTATTTCACAGCTTCTTATTATCCTACAGCATACACCTGACCCTTGCCACCTTTATCCCCCAGAGATCCCGAAATGTTCAGATACAGGACTGGGTCTGAAATAAGAGCACTGACTTTTGTAGACGTATTACTGATTAACACACAACTTCAGAGTCCTCGTACATGGCCCACTATTATGGAATTACATTCCATGCACTTTCCACAGTTCAGATTGTTCGAAACCAGAAATTTCATCTTTTATTTAACCTTAGCAGATGCAGTTTGGTCATTATTCCCTTTGGCCTTTGAACGTAAAGTACACTGCTTCATTTTCATCATTCATCTAACTGCTGAAGTCGCAGTCAGCTCTTTTAATCCCACAAAAGGCTTTTCTAGTAGCTTTTATATTCAAAAGCCCACACCACTGAACATATAACACAAGATTCATGGAAGAAACGAGGCTCCAGTATCCACAACATACTCTCCCTGTCACAGGTAAGGCTGTTAGCCTGCTGCTCCGGTTGTCAGCGTCTGTGACAGGGAAGCTCTGCACTGGTGATAGTTCTAGATGATGTTTCTTGCCACATATCTCTTACTATGTTGTCAGATTTAGCGTACAAATATTTCTTCTCTGGCTCGTTGCTACCAGAAGACTGTTAAAAGGTTAACAGCTTGAAAAAAATGAGTAAACTTTGGCTTAATTTTCTTTTCTTTCCTTTTTTTTTTTTTGTATTGAAGTACTTGATTTTGTTTTCAAATTCCCTAAAGCGAGATGAAAATAATTACATTTAGTAGCCAAAAAAACCCACCAAGATAATTTAATTCAATTATTCAATTTTATTAAATAAAGTACTAGTGGCATAGATACCACATTTAATTATCTTATAGCACAATGACACATACCAAAAACATCAAATATCTATTTCTAAGTTTCAGTATATATTGTTCCTGCAGCTTTGACTTTATGCCTAAAATGGAAAAGATGTTACATAATGTGCAAGTAGGGAAATGAAACCACATCACTTTCATAAATGAATGCACATAAATCTAAACCAAACCCATTTCAACAGTTATAAGATATAAAATGCAAGCTTCAGAAAATTCTAGTTACAGTCCCTGAAGTAACTGGAAATTAGATAAGATGAACCTGCGAGAAATAGCATGGCACTGAAAATGCAGTTTCTCAATCCCTTTTTGCACGTTTGTGGCTGAAACCACATTAAGGCATCCAAGATACAACCACCCAGACTGTAGATTTTTAGTCTGCACCTTTGAATAGTTCTCGATCCTAGACATGAGGCACAAAAAGGAACCACAAGGAAATTATTTCCAAGATCTGAAAATTAAACTTCCAGGAGGTATCACTGGACTTGACTAGTGCAACACCGTAATTTTTGTATGTAGCACAGGAAAGAAATATCTGCTGTTCAAAAAAAAAACCCTGAGCAGGACAACCTGGCATGTTCTGCCAAAAAATCTAAAAAGCCAACAAGACATGCTTCTCATCAAAATACATCAATAGAAGCATACATAGGTATAGGCCAGGAACTGTTAAAGTTCTTGAAGGTAGGTTACCTTTATTTGCTGAATTTTAGTAAATTGCTTCCTTTCTTTTAATTTAAAGTTTCTACATCAATAAGAAAACTTATAAAAATTCCAGTATTTGAAAAATAAAGATACAATTTATTGAAATACTTCAGTAAGAACACTGTACATATGAAAACAAAAGCATTTTCAAGGGCAAAGGAATCCATGAAGCCCTGTCCCCTACAAATATGCATTTTATCACTGACTGAAAACTGACTCTAGTTCCTTCCAAGTTTTCTGACATTAATAAAAATCTCTTAATTGCACAGATTCTCTATTATCAATAGAGATATTGATATTATCAATAGATGTGGAATCAGAGAGCAAATTTCCCCTATTGTGTGATTTACATGGTCTTTCTTTCCTTCCTACTCTTGTTTTTATGTGGCTGCTGATTGAATTCACAGACAAACAGACATACATACTCACACCTATCAAGTAATTGTGTAAATCTCCTTTTCTTCAGAAAATAAAATTACTTAAATATGAATATTGACATCAGAATATGGGTACAGCGCTATATTACACTGCTACACTGATGGGTCCTGCCCTTGGGTCACACCAATCCCAGGCAGCGCTACAGGCTGGGGGCAGAGTGGCTGGAGCTGCCTGGCAGAAAAGGACCTGGGGGTGTTGGTCGACTATTGGCTGAACATGAGCCAGCAGTGTGCCCAGGTGGCCAAGAAGGCCAGCAGCATCCTGGCCTGTATCAGGAACAGTGTGGTGAGTAGGAACCAAGAGGTGATCACCCTCCTGTACTGGGCACTGGTACTCAAGGCCCCACCTCAAGTATTGTGTCCAGTTTTGGGCTCCTTACCACAAGAAAGACCTTGAGGTGCTGGAGTGTGTCCAGAGAAGGTCAATGGAGTTGGTGAGGGATCTGGAGCACAAGCCTTATGAGGAGAGGTTGAGGAAGCTGGGGGTGTTCTACCTGGAGAAAAGGAGGCTGAGGGGAGACCTTTGCGCTCCCTACAACTCCCTGAAAGGAGGGTGTAGCCGAGGGGGTAGGGTGGGGTGTCAGTCTCTTCTCCCAAGTCACAGGCAATAAGACAAAAGGAAATCGCCTAAAGTTGTGTCAGGGGAGGTTCAGGTTGGGTATTAGGAAAAACTTTTACATGGAAAGGGTTAATAAGCCTTGCAATGGGCTGCCCAGGGAAGTGGTTGAGGAACCATCCCTGGAAGCATTTAAAAGACAGTTTGATTTAGTGACTGCTTAGAGACATGGTTAGTGATGGTTTTCATCAGAGACAGGTTGATGGCTGGACTAGATGATCTTTAAGGGCTCTTCCAACCTAGGCAATTCTATGATTAGTAAAAAGGATGGAGGACGCTGCCCTCCCTTGAACAGTGGTGCTCAACCAGATAAGATGGGAGAGATGCCTTATCTCAGTCCATAGTCCCAATGTTGGTACAGCAGAAGACAAAGTTTTGGCATTAAGGTGTTACTTCACTGTCAGTGTTACAAAGACAGAGAGACGGTAGCTAATTGAAAGTAAGATCACATTTCAAAGTAGTGGAAGGTCTTCTGATCAAGCTTCCATTCCCCAAGAATAAGAGAAACACAGGAGCCCACACTTCAGCAATAAGAAAAGTATTATGAATTAAGTCAGTACTGCAACTTTATTTTAATGCAATTACTTGTTAATTTGATATTTCCAAATCATTACTGCTCTGGGGCTTTTGCCTGTAACTCCATTAATTCTCCTCATTTTATTCAGCTTGTAGTGTACTGAACAATACTATACTAATGGAAAATTTGCAATTATTAATTTTGTGCATTTCCTGCTGACTGAGGTTATTGCACCATGCAAGAAGTGTCTGTGTGTTAGAATAAAATACTGATAATGGCATGACATAAAGTAAGAAGAGGCTGCAGTTCCATCATTTCTCATTGAGTTTGTTTGCCTTTTGGGTAAGCAGAAAGGCATTAAGTTAAGTGAAAGCCTGGCATTACTGACAACCTATCTTCAATTTTCAACAAGAATTAGATTGTTTTTCCATTACTGAGGTATTCCAAATTCCATTTAATTTACTTAACTAAGAACTGCATACAGTCGAGTTCTTACTGTTCAATCCAGCAACAGCTGTTTAAAATGCTTATTAGAAACATGTTCAAAAACTTGGATTTTGCATGGAGGTTTATAATAAACATGGAAAAATTAGGGGACTTTTCTGTAAAAACCAAACTTAAATTGTATTATTTTGTATTACTAGGTTATTTAAGCATCAATAATATAAAGACTAATGAATGAAGGAAAAGGTCACACTGCAAAGTTCTACAGGACATTTATCCAAGCTCCCTAAAGGCAGGGCCTTTCAGTGGGAAAAAAAACCCAAACACTAAAAAATAACAACTAAAGAGTTAAAAATTAAATAAGTTTTTATGTATCCACTTATTAGTGTATGACAATTCACCATACTATATTACATTTTATTGAAGCTGAATGAATCCTGGGGTAACACTGCTTTGATATAGCCATGGGACTGCACTGCTTCCTGAGAAATCACAGGGTTAACAATGTACCAGAGTTCTGACAATCTACTCTATCCTGTAATTAACCTGAATTCTGTAGTGCTAAGGAAGACTGCTGTAGTTTACAATTCAGTGGCCTATATGACACATCTCAGTGCACCAAGATAGCCTTGCAAAACTCAAAAGCTTCCAACCTATAAAAGATAAAAAAACCACCAACCAACCAACCAAAAAACCAAGAAAACAACAACACCCCCCCCAAATCACCAACCAAAGCTCAAACTGCAAAAACATAGATTAAAACATAATACTAATTCACAAGAAAGCAAAAAATCTTTACTCGTGGGGAGGGTAAAAAGAAGAAATACACAGATAAATAAAACTCAAAGGAATCAATAGAACAAGAACCACCAAAAAAAAGCCAGAAGATATGGCATGAAAACATGAAAGACTTCTGAACTGGAAAATGCAGGCTTGAGTTTCAGCCACAGTGAAGGGTCCTTCGCTAAAAGTGAACTGCTGGAAGAAACACTGTCCTGTTCTACAACCATAAAGTCAGAATTAAAATAATAGACTTTAAAGGCAAAAAGGAAAAAAAAAAGTGATTCCCCTGGTTTTGAATTGCTCTCCACAGCAGCTTTCTTTTATTGGTTGTGGAGTTTGTTGACTTTTTGTATGGCTTTTTGTTGTTGTTGTTGTTGTTTTGGTTTAGGTTTGATTTTTTTTCCAACAGAAGGATTCTCATGTATTCAGTCACATACTCACAAAACAAGACAAAAACATCAGACAAAACAAGAGGAAGCAATACACACACATACACAAGACACACATAAAAAACCCCAAACAACCCAAAAACCAACAAAAAAACCCCTAAACCAAAACCCAAGTAAATTCCATGAAACCTGTAATCTAATTATAAGAATCACCAACACCAGAATTGCCTTATTGCAAATAATCTCTAGTGTTTAAAGAGTTTATAAGTAGAACAACTGATTTAGGACTGCACATTCCCTGTTTATGCTACTGAATGATGGAACAAACTATTCCACTTCTTAACGCCACTGTCACCATTTTAAAAGCAACAGGCACCTTCCATCTGCAAGAGCAAGTCTCCAGATAGAAGACTTTGGAGGACTTTCATTTTAATGAAATTAAATTAAGCAGAACTTTCACTTTAATAAGGGTCATGTTGTCTTTATCAAATATTTTTCCCCCTATTATACAGGCAAGATATTCCTTCCAGAAAATTTGTATGTCTTCAGAAAGCAAAAACTAAAGTCCATGTAATCTAACCTATCTTGTTAGCAGGTAATTTACCACCTGAATTTTGTAAGCTTTCCCGTTTTCTGAGGATAAGAACCTGAGATTTCTCAACTTGGACACCTTTTGTGGCATTTAATTCACAGAAGTTCCTAAATGTCTCGAACATCCAATTTTTATAATGAAAGAGCTTTCATTTATCATCCAATCACCTTCCACTAACACTATTCTATTACTTTCAAATGCAATAAGAAGTATAAAACACTCTGTGGGGCTTATAACAGCATGGAATGAGAACTGTATTAAAGCTGTTGCCTCTTGACCCTGAAAAAAAAAAAGTACTCCCTGAGTGCACCTTTCACTCAAGGTAAGAACTGTTAGTCTGCTCAGAAAAAAAGCAAATCATTCCAGAAGCAACAGGTATTTAAGTCTTGCAAAAGGTTTGGAAACATGTGCATTTTCACAGCAAATTAATATCTTAAATCAGGCTTAAAACTAGATTCATTATCTTCAAATCCTTCCCTCAACTTAAAGGTTCTGCTGGTGGCACAGGTGGGTCACAAAATGAAAATACACACAAAAATTAAATTCTAAGTTTGATGATAAAAGTTAAACCTTTGTTGTAAGTTAAAAGGGTATGAAAGTTTCTGACAACACCTGAGCAAAAGAGACTCATATGACTTTATTTCAGCAGAGGTAGTTCAGCTCAGCAAAGAACTTTTATCTAGAAAATATAGCTTTCAAACTGATAAGAATCCATCAGTGTGTGCTCCAAAGTATACCTCCCAAAAAAAAATAATTCAAAGGCAGAAGGGACAGCAAAGAGCAGCTCCCATCCCAGAGCAAAATTAATGCTGAGGTGTTCAAAAAGCCAACAAACCTGATTCTGTTCTTAATAAGGTGCTTAGACTCGTTAGAGCTACATGTATCGGTGCTCCTTGCTCTTCTCTGAAGATCAGAGTGATACTGTCTCAGAACTGGCCTGACCTCAACAAGAGAGAAGCAAGCAAATAGTCATAAAGGAAAGGAATGTAATGAAACTATACAAGCTTCTTCAGTTTATCTGTTTAACTGTAGCTTCCCTCAAACAGGGCACAACCAACAAAAAAAACAAAACCCAAACCAAAAAGGGGCCGTAGAGCAGCAAACAGGCTTTATACAACAGAAAAATCAACAGGTATAAAGGCAAAAAGAAGGATTAGTCTCTTCAAACTTCATTCCAAATTAGACTAGAATAAATTGAAGTGCTTAACATGTATTCCATAGAAAACTTGAGTCATGAAAAATTAAAAACAAACTACATTTGTAGACCAGAGAGCAAGAATCATCTAAAAACTTGATGATACACAAATCAGAAGACCAGAAGAACTGATGTGTAAGACTGACAACAAAAAAGAATATAAACTTTAAGAATATAAACTTTGAAAGATGTTTTAAGACATGTCTCTAATCGTTGATCTGGTATTGTCTGTACATCAAAAAACCACTGACATTAGACTGTACTACACAGTTTTTCCAAAGACAACAGCGATGACTGGTTAGAAGCAATGAGAGTACAGATCAAGGCATGATTACAGTAATGTGGATGAATGTAAAGATCACATCAACAATCTACAGATCACAGGCTATTTCATATTAAATTAAGGGTTGGAAGACTGCTTAGTTTATGAGTAGTAAAGAACACTGATGTCTGCTATGGTTCAAAGTGACTGTCTTCCTGCAAAGATGTTAAGCCCATGAGGACATCAGAAAAGTCTAGACCAGTAAATTTCCTGAAAGTGAGAAAAAAACCCCAGTTCTCCCAACTTAGTATAGGCCCAGTTTCTTGCTCAAACTGCCTCCAATATCACCCAGTCTGCCAGCCTGCTCAAGACTAGTGCAGATACAGTCCTTGTATTTAATTTATGAACACTCCCACATGTACAGATCGGAGGGAAGGATAACCCTCCAAGTTATGTCCGGAGAGTTTCTCTTCTCAAGCAAGTTTTTCCTCTTCAGGCTTTATTTTGAAACTTTTCCCTTCCAGTTAGTTATTTCTAAATCTTAACGGTATCTAAAAACTCTTTCATTTACATATTTTGTGTAGATAGGGAAAATAAAATGAGTATAAATGGGTGGATTATCTTTACCATGCCTCTTGCGAATTTCAGTCCTTCGTCCATCAACAGATAATGTTTAATCTAGTAAACTTTGGCATAATTTTAAATAGCACTAGTCTCAAAAGTCTTGCAGACCTTGAGCATTTGGAATTTTATTCTTCAGGGACCCCATTAATCTTCACAAAAAGGTCTCAAAGGGCTGTATTAATTAACAGATCCAAGTAATCTACAGAAACTGAAATACTGCCAAACCACTCTACACATACTCCCAGCTCGTTCAAAATACCAAAATCATCAATTTAACATTAAATAATTTCCCCAGGACTTTCAAAAAGCTTACAAAAGTGCGATATTTAAAAATTGTTTTAAATGTTAGGGAAATTTACTATGATTTATTATCTAAATTGCACGTAATAAGCCTTCCAGAGCTATGGTTCTAACATAAGTTATAGCTGCTACTATATGATAACGTGCTTCATTGGTACGTCCTTTCCATACAGATTTTGTGCTCTTACTCCCCTCTGCTTTTCATTGAGCATTTCACTCAACTTGTCTCAAAGAAAGGGACTGTCAAAGAATGGCAAAAATATAGTAAAAAGTAATATCCCCTGAACTTGAATTTCATTAGCTACCAGAGCCACTCCTTGCACTCCATTGAAGACTTATTTTCAAGATGTGTGACACTGAAGAAGTATCAGTAAATGTGTTATCAAACAGTTACACTTACCTGGAATATGACAATACAGAAAAACTTCAAAGTCCTTTTCTGTTGCTGATCCCTCTCTCAACATACCCTTTACTCTAGTCAATGGCCATATTTATCTGTTTAGCTATACCAAATGTCACAAATATACTTGATAAGGTCCCAGTTATCTTACTGGAGGTTTTTATGTTCACCTGACTGTATCTTTATTCATCACCAAAAATAAAAATATATATGTACTTCCCAGGATTAGAAAAAAATAAATAATCAACTTTCCCTCATCAATTCAATCACAAAAAGCATTCATAAAATTACTAGAGAAACAGACTCAACCTTACACCATGATTGATATGCAGTTCTAAACAGGATGAAGAGCTCCAGAAGTCATACTAAAATATGACAGGAATTGATCCTAAAGAGATGAAGAAGCAAACAAGGCCACATGGTATATCATTTACACGTATGGGAAGGATGCCTATGGCTTGGAAATTATTTTAAAATAATTTCTCACCACTTACTGTTTAATTCGGATAGCTTTTGAGAAATGTTAAAAGAGAATGCAATGAGAAAGTTTCAATGATTATCCAAGCTACACCATCACAGTCCCAACCTTATTCTATTCCAACTATACCAAGTGTTGTATTTTCTTTTGTCTTCTCCTTCCCCCTCAACGTGACTGTGCACAACCCAGTTTCATCTGTGTCCAAAGATCACGACTGCAAGGTCACATGATTCTATCCCAATTACAAAATTCAGACATTAAACTAAACAGTTTTTCTTTATATCTGACAAGGATAAAAAAATTCTTCTTTTTAAGAAACAACCAAACAAAAAACCCCCAAAAAAACCCAAAACCAATCAAAAAACACCCCCCCAAACCAACCAACCCCCCCCAAAACAACCAAAAATAACCCCATCCTAAAACCAACCAAAACCAGAAACATACATTGCACTATATACTTTATATATATATATACTTTTATATAGATATATAGAAACTTAATTTACTTTATATACACAGACTATTTTAAAAACCTGAAGCATACACTGCAGCGTTTTGCTTTATACTGCAACAACATACAACACAAAATGGGACTGGAGGAGATTTCAGTGTCAAAGGTACCGATCGTCAAACCCATGGGTCATTATATAGACTAATGAGTTAAAATCAGTCCCCAAAAACTATTAAATCAAGCATTACCACTTCATTTTTCCGAGGCACACTGAGTTCCATGCATGTACATCAGGACACAGTGTTAAAACATTTTTTTCCCTATTTTTCCCCAACTATTCAGAAACTCAGGGAAGTTATTTTTAGACAAAGAGCTCTCCCTGATCTCCGTAGCCATCAATCTTTGTTCATTTACTGTTGTCTTGTTTGTCCTTTCCTTGCCACTATCTGTCTTCTGAGAGAAAACTGATTTCATTTAAACACTGTTCAAAGCAGAGAAAAATATTCCTTGCCTCCCTAACTCCCCCTGAAGGCACTCAGTAACAATGCAGTTAATATTGTGCTTCGGAGTAATTCAAGTATGCTACATAACGTAGCCCAAAAAACTACATGTTACTACACCAGAAGTACTTCTGATTGATTGGGCAAAACAAAAAGTGATACTCATTTTCTGGCTGATGGCACCCTTGCTTTTGAAAACAGTTACGTAAATATGCACATATTTACTAAGACATTTTTATAAGGAGAGGTACATTAAAATAACAATGCTTGGGAAGACCATCCCAATATTTTGCAGCCATCAATTCCTGTAAAATTTTACCAACCACCTTAACTGTGTCTTAAAATTTGACTTACAGATGTTTAGACAGCAGAATCATGAGGTTTGGATTCCCAATACTCTCAATCCATAGCCCTGAAACACATGGAAAAAAACAAACACCACACAGAATCATGAGGACTTTATTGATTCTAAGTTTTTTTTTTTTAAAAAAAAAAAACAAACCAATTTTTTTAATTCAAAGAAAGGAACTTCAAGAAGAAACCGTAACTACTCTACAAATAAGACCAATAAATCAATCTGAGTGACTTGATTTGATATGCCTGCACCAGGGAGACCACCTACACCAGAGAGGCAGAAGCCAATCATCTTGGGCCCTATAATCTTCAGAAGCTACAGAAACTACTCCTGTTACACCAAGCATTTGGTAAAAGAGTGTTCTGTTGAGGAAATGACTAATCCACAAAGCATGCAAGACCTTAACAACAGTAAGGCACCACTGAATAGCAATTTAATGATATGAAGGTCTAGCAATGACACAATCAGCATGAAAACAACCAAAACAACATGCAGACCCTATCCCTCATTACCAAAGCAACAAGAACAAAGGAGAACAATCCAATTGGTACCAAAACCAATATTTTTTTTTTTGAGAGTAAGTCTTATGAGGAGAGGCTGAGGGAGCTGTGGTTGTTGTCTGGAAGAGGAGGCTGAGGGGAGACCTTATCACGCTCTGTGACTACCTGAAAGGGGATGTAGAGAGGCGGGGGTTGGTCTCATCTCCCAAGTCACAGGAGATAGGACAAGGGGAAACAGCCTCAAGTTGCAGCAGGGGAAGTTTAGCTTGGATATTAGGAAACATTTCTTCACCGAAAGGGTTATCAAGCATTGGAATGGACTGCCCAGGGAAGTGGTTGAGGCACCATCCCTGGAGGTGTTCAAAAGATGGGTAGACATGGTCCTCAGGAATATGGTTTAGTAATTTTTATTTCCTATTTCTTATTTATTTTTTTGTCAGAGTTAGGTTGATGGTTGGACTAGATGATCTTTAAGGTCCCTTCAACCTAGACGATTCTAAGATTCTACAAAACATCTGTTCCTAACCTGAAGTTGGTGTTAGAAAATACTCAGCATTCATTTGCTGAATAAACTATTCTTACCTAGTTAACCACACTTATATTTAATAAACCAGTATGTTGGGTTTGCAGGAATTTTTACTTAATTTTTACAGGTCAGCCTTAAGTGGCCACTTCCCATGTGGCCACCTCTGTGCTAGAGCATTACAGCCACTTACACCCACCTTCAGGGCTGTCCCCAGCTCACACCCAGCCCAGGCACCAAAGGGAAGGAGTCATTAATTAGTTAACAGATCTTGCATGGAAAAGGGGCAGGGAAGCTTGGAAAAAGTCAAATAAGTAAACGAATACCTCCTTTGCAAGTCCATTCTGAATAACCAAGGCAGTTTTGGCGGGATTCTTGGACAGCAAGGAAAAGCGAGCCAATAAAAATTCAACAAAATATTACAGATTATAGACCTCTGTTTCAAAAAAATCATCTTAGGTGCATGTGTGTTTAACTTTCCAACTGATGTCAACGTGTAGTGAAAAACCTTTTTGAGCTGGGTGTTGCAAGCCAATATTTGGGTGGACGGCTGTCTCTATACCTTCTCAGCCACTGCTTCCAGGACATGGAATAACTTGTCATGCAGTTCCACATAATAAGAGGGTGGGATTAATTTATTTTTTTTTCAAATCTCTGCCATTTCAAAGACTATTTTAAAAGGAAGATGTTTTTGAGTGTCAGCTAGGAACCCATCCAAGATAATTTTCTTCATATCAAAGCACAGGTTTGCTCTTCTCAATACAAGAAATTAATGGAAAAGATTTAAAATAGTCTCTATTTCTGAATTAATTTTTAAATCAAAATATAAAAATAATGCAAGCTAAAAACCCTGTCTGCTTAGATAGACACATTGATAATATATACTATAAAATTTAATAAAGAAAGCTTGTTTTGTTTTGGACAGCCTCTTCCTAAAACATGCCATTTCACATACAGATGGTTTTATTTTTAAGGGAAACAAAACCCAAACAAATAAATATCAACAGTACAGAATCTTATTCTGGAAATAATGCTGATAAATGTAGAAACTTTGGTTTCCAGTGTTGCAGTCCATTAACTTTCGTGACTATGAATGCTCACAAGGAAGCAAGGACAACTGTAGCCTTAGACAGACATTCACCTGGTTGACATTTTTATTTTCAAATGCAAATGTCTATATCCCAGGGACTGCAAAATGAAATCTCCATCAGTTTTGTTTTGATTACAAGCTAGAGTTATAAGTTTAATTATTTTGAAACAAGGAAAAAAAAAAAAAAAGAGATACGAGAAAATCTGCCAAGTGTTATTCTACATTTAGTATCAATTAGCGTAAAATGAAAATCAAGATGTTCTTTTGTCTGGTTCGACAGAAGCAGTTTGTTAGTTACTTACTTCAGTAGACACTGTCTTACGTTGATGATTAAAAAAAATCTTATTGTGAATTTAATGGTGTAGTTTAAGACCGAACTAAAAACTTCATAGATTTTTCAAATTTTAGCAACATCCACAACTGGGATGAGATTTTCAGAAAATGACAAACATGTTCAAGGAAATCTAGTAATTTTGTCCAAGTCTCTACAAGGGAATTGTCTCTTCTGAAATATGGATGTTTGTTTATACACTGGCATAGTAGCTGCTGAAAGATGGATCTGAATTAGAATTTGAGCATTTAAGCAATAGAAGCAGTCTGTCCCTGAAGCTGAGCACAGCCCCTGAAAATTTCCAAATTAGTGAATATATTCAACTAAGATTATTATTGCCACACATCTGCTCCATTTCATAGTTCCCAGATCCCTAGTTAGTGATCTCTTACTCCTTAGCTGGTCTGCACAGAACCTTGTGCAGGTAAGAAACACAAACCAGCGCAACCTGATTGTGATGCTCAAGAAATGTCAGTCCTAATTAATTATGACACCAACAACAAAAGTCTATTTGGTAAATAAACCCATAGCAACTACTCATCACTGTCATGAATCCTTCACTTGTTCCTAAGTACTTGTTTCAATACAAGGACATACCATCATTCTTGCAGCTGGGAGAAACAGAACAAAAGCACCCATTGACCCACCTACATGGCATTCTGGTCTCAAAATTGGAAAGTCATGGATTCGATGGATGGACTGTTTGGTAGATAAGGAACTGGCCTGATGGCCACACTCAAATAGTTGCAGTCAATGGTTCAATGTCCAAGTGGAAGCCAGTAACAAGTGGTGCTCCTTGGTGTCAGTACTGGGACCAGTGTTATTTAATATCATTGTTGGTTACGTGGACAGTGAGATTGACTGCACCCAGAGCAATTTTGCCAACAACACCAAGCTGCACGGTCAACACTCTGAAAGTAAGGGATGCCATCGAGAGGCACCCAGACAGGCTTGAGATGCAGGCCCATACAAACCTCATGAAGTTCAACAAGGCCAAGTACAAGGTCCTGCACTTGGGGGATTTAGATTAAATACCAGAAAGAAATTCTTTCCTGTGAAGGTGGTGAGACACCAGAACAGGTTGCTCAGGGAAACTGTGGCTGCCCCATCCTTGGAGGTGTTCAAGGCCAGGCTGGATGGTGCTTTGAGCAATGTGATCTGGTGGGAGGTGTCCCTGCCCATGGCAGGGGGGTTGGAAATGGTCCCTTCCAACTCTAACCATTCTAGGATTCTATGATTACAGAGAGCGCACAGCCTCTTAAGTTTATGGCATGTCCTCCAAAACCAAGTTTAAAAATGTATCACAAAATTCCTTGCAGCAGTATATTATTCCATGTTCACTTAACTACAACAAGAAATATGTAAATTCTTAGCCTAAAATACTGCTATAAAAATTGACACCAGTTACAGAAGTGAAATTACTGAAAAGTTCTTTTTTAAAAATGGTAAACTTCGGTAATGCCCTCCAAATATAAAGGACTCTATGACTTGATTTTTGACCTATTGGGTTTGGACATTTTATAATATAACACTAGAAATTCTCCAGGGAGACAGTTCTGAAAGATCAAGAATGGAAATCGGAAGTAGAGGAACAAGGAAGAAATTGTGCTGAGAACAGGCCAATAGGTGAAACTGACTTTTAAAAGTCAGCTTCAGCATTTCAAGTCATAAACCCAGGGGATTTTACTTTCCTCCCATAGGGCTTGAACATGTTTTTCAATATTTTTAAAACTTCATCTTTCAAAATTAGTACAGCTCTTACTTTTTCTATTCATCTTATCAAAAGTTGCACAGCTTGAAGTGTGTCGATACTGTATTTTCTGAATTTACAATGAAGAAAATATCAAAAATAAAACAGAATAAAGAGAAAATAATCATCAGGAGTGGCAAAAAAATCACAAACAACGCAATATGTATATTTTGTGTGGACAGTCAATAATTACACTTTTGTATATGAAAAAGATGAAATGTGAAAATACACACACACACCTGCAGTGGAAGTGTGAAGTAATCTGATAATCTGATTTTAAAGGAAGTCAAAAGGTCAGTGTTAAGCTATCCCACCAGATGTTTCCAAAATTGGGTACCTTAAATTTCAAGACAGAATTATAATTGAACGAAAGTACAGCTCTGAAATGTCTATACAGTGTATTTTCAAGTGCAAGAGAACTGGCATTTGTTCAAAAATGCAAAGCCCAAGATACTGAAGTTGTAACCTTGGAGATGCTTTTACTGGGCATTTCAGATCACCATGTAGTGTGCAACCACAGGGGAGAGCTCTTCTACTTTGTCTTTTAGGCAGGAATGCCTGGTGAGTGCAAAGAAAAGGCAAAACCTCATAATTTTAAGCACAGGACTTCGTCTGGTCTTCACGTGGACTATACAAAATTGGCTGAGATAATTTTTTACTCTTTTTCTTTTCCACTATCCTGGACACAAAACTAAATTATGTGTCTTTGTGGAATAATCACAACCACTTAGTGATAGTTTAAAGGTTATTCTATGACATACAAAAGACAGTACCTGAAAAAACTCTATAATGGATATTAAAAGTTAAGCTTCATCTTTACCATATTGAAGCACTAAAGATGTGTATGTCCTGAGGGTACATTTCAGATCAGTCTTGGAGTGGCTCCATCAGTTCAGTTTTCACAAATATTTCTCCTTATTGTTCTGAATTTATGAACTTTCATTCAACAATACAGCAAGTTTGCTCACAATTCAACAATTTTTTATCTGCCTTTTTTTTTTGCTGGATATTTACTCACTCAAGAGTAAATACACTATTTTCTTTTACACAATTACATATTTTGTATTTGCTTTGCTGTTCTTCAGAGATACTGCAGCTGCTACAGTTCAAGTACTATGTTCATTTCAATAATTGAAAAGCTTCTTTAAAAATATTAAGATAGTGGAAAAAAAACTGAAATTGTTTTTTTTTTCTAAACTTCAGATATTAACATCCTACAAGACAAAACACCAATATGATATTTTCCAAACCAAAGGGATTAGGAGATAGAGTTGTGCAAAGAGAAACTGCCATCTTTATGTACCTATGTGCTAGTGTTGTATCTCTAAATCACCACAACCATAAATATCCCAAATCTTTAGTGATTTTATATTCAGGTTATGAAACTGGCCTACAAATGAATGGTATGTGATTTCTGTTTCTATGACCTCAGTCAATAAAAAGGAATCATTAATACAGTAGGTTTCTAACAGAAGCACAACATCTTGTATTCACGTAAGTCACTTCCATCTATTTAGAATACATAAATTTTAATTTGCCATTGCATTTTTATTATGTTCCACTTCCTTATTATCAATCACAATATACTATGCATTGAACACTCTAATCCTCAGAAACATCACTCAGCAATGATCCTTACTTTCCCAGATAATAAACTGTTTATCTATAGGCCAATTGTATATATGTTGCTGACTCCAGTATTCATAAAGTCTTGATATGAATGCTTAAATACTTTCCTTTTTTTTTTTTAAATTTACTTTTTCAAGAACTATATATTCCTTTACTTGAAGAAATTAATTGCCAAATACAAGAAAACTTGTATGGTCATATGGAATCAGAACAAAGTTCTTAGGTAAACACTTCCTTTCACATTTCTTGGCAAAAGAGTAGTTCTGAATGGGTGCTAAATATATAATTAAAATGTAAATGGATTTTCAATTTCCAAGAAAATTTCAGTATTTTATATTAATTCAGGATCTTTTTGCAGATAACTATTTACAACTGTATCAAAGTCAATGAACTACAAGAGGTATTATCCACCTTTCTGAAATCCTAAAGTTTAGCATTTTTCTACTCTAAAATAGATTCAGCACCTTTTTTAAAAAAAATATCCACAATGTTAATTCCCTCACTTAAATAACTTCTTAATTTCAATAAAATCTCAACATCTTGCTCACATTTTATAAAATACATTTATAAATAAATTTAGTTTCAAAATAACTTTGTTTAGAAGTTAGCACTTCACCCTATATGATGTGTCAAAACAATTTATTTTATTTTATATGAATTGAAGTGTTCAAAATGAGCACACTTCAATTAAATATTTAGCTATTAGTGCATACAATGTTCAGAATATTTGGATCACCGCAGACAGATTGTTTTCATTTAAACACTTACCAGAAAATTACTAACTTGATCTATTCAAATCTCTTTTGTCCACAGTCTACTGGGAATAAAAAGAAAATAACTCAAATTTAGTAGAGCTTACAGTTAGTAGGCATCATACTTTTCAGTCTATGGAAAGTATGCAAGAGCCTTAATAAAGTTAAGACAATATATTTTTACAATCATGTTTTTGTAAAAAAGTACTTCCAGGTTTTTATGTAAAGTCTGCTTCAAAAACTACGAAGGTAACTAGAAACTAAAAACTGAAAACCTATATGCTTCCCCTCTTGTTGACCTTCCCTGAAAACTTTCTGGTTTTCCAATAAAGATGCTGGTTGACTAACGAAGTTACAGATACCCAGCTCATTTCATGTGTGCACCATAAAAGAACACAATATAACTCCAAATTATTACTGCTACAGCTTCAAGCTGCCTGTTAAAATGATGGCCAGTGCCTTCCCACAGGAGTAAGCACTTGTGGCCAACATTGCAGGCAAAGCTAATGAGAAATAAAAAGACATTTTAAGACTATGATAGCCCAAAGCTTATAGAGAGGAACAGGAAGGAACATTAACAGGGAAAAGGCAAACGTGGAGTGCTAAGGGAACCATTTACTTCTCTTACTGTGTTAGGTAGAAAAAGTTACAAATGAGGTTGAAAGGGTCATTGCCAGGAGCTGTGCGTTCAGACCAACCCTGCAGCAAGCCCTCACGGTGTGTAACAAAGTGTGATCCACACAATTCTCACTTATTATTCACAGAGAGCTCACTTTTACTCCTTATTAAACTGCATTACAGGGAGCTAAACTGCATTTGACGTTCTCCTCTGAGTACTTCTTCCCCATAAACTGCATTAAAACTGTTACAGAGAATGTACGATAATGAACAGACTGAAGTCCATGAAATAAACTCTCCGTTACAACGCAGGGCTTAACGCAGAAAGAAATTAAGAACTTAATTTCTATAGGAAACTGATACTGTGAAATTGAAGGTGAAAGCACTGAACTGTGACTCGGAAGACATGAATATGAATCCAGATAATTTCTGGATCTTCCACTTAGGTCATCTTGCAGGAATTATTTCACAGGAGGAAAATACGGCCTGGCAGGACGGCTGGGAGGTAAGTATGCACGTGAGGTCTCAGCTCACAAGGTAGCCAGAGCCGGATGAGCACACACACGGATACGTGTGCCTCCTCTCTCTTCCCTGGGCAGATCTAAATGAAATCTGTGCTGCCCACTGCAGCCTGGTGCCCCTCACTCCTCCCTGACTCTGCTTCTCCAGTTTCCCCGGCTGGCACTGTCAGCTCCACGTGTCTGAGAGCAGCCCAAGCCCGGGCTGCCTTGCAAGATACCTCACCAGCTCCACCTGAGATGGTACAAGGGCCTCTGGGGAGAGGACCTCAGTGCTAGTCCGTGTGCCTGACATCAGCTAGACAGGCCTCCAGGGGGACAGAGGCGCAGCTGGGGAAATAGAATGTGTAACAAAGCATATTCTTCCCATCCCACTGTAGGTGCTGTTAATTGTACCTGCCACACTTCGAGGCTTTAGGGTTATTTATCACTTGTTCTTTGGCAGGAGGATAAGAACTTCATTTATTTGCAGTGTAAACACACCTTTATGTTTTTTCATCAAGGCCAGAGAAATTACTTTTCAGTCATGGGTAAAAAAGGCATTAATGCCAGCATTTATGAAAGGAAATTATTTGAATTTCCTATGCTTTAAAGACAGATATGGTAAATTATTATTAACATTAATTTACAATCATAGAATCTTCTAGGTTGGAAGGGACCTTCAAGATCATCTTGTCCAACCATCAACCCAACTCTGACAAAAATAAA
>BJBW01013770.1:3453-17289 GCA_004320125.1 Scolopax mira | reverse complement strand
GCCCCGAGAAGCTGTGGCTGCCCCATCCCTGGAGGGGTTCAAGGGCAGGTTGGAGGGGGCTTGGAGCCACCTGGTGTGGTGGGAGGTGTCCCTGCCCAGGGCAGGGGGTGGCACTGGATGGGCTTTGAGGTCCCTTCCAAACCAAACCATTCCATGATTCTATGATCTAGGGGGGAAGACCCAACCACTGAGACGTGTGATGTGGCTGCCAGGCTCAGGCAGGTAAGTTATCTACACAGCTTTGCTCTCCTGCCCTCCTGAGCACAGTCCCAGCCACGTCCAGCCTGGCTCCTCCACTGACACCAGAGCAACTGAGCCAATCTGTACCCATGGAAGTCAGGAGACTTTCCCAGCAGGAAAGCAAGTGCCATGCTAGCAGACATACTCCATGAGCTGGTCTTTGGCCTTCTCGGTGATGTTGCGGGGCTGAGGGTAGTTGGTGACTGTGATGGAGGCGTTGGGGCCCGCCAGCACCCTGAAGACGGCGTTGTTGGCCAGCATGAGGGCCGTGGCAGGGGAGTGATACGCCTGGTTGTTGAAGAGCGCGGTGACCACCGTGCGGTTCCCAATTCCTTCGAAGGAGGCGGCTGTGATGTAGTGCTCGTTGAAGGCTCCCCCTTCCTCGGAGGCTCTTGAGATGAGGTACTCCTCCAGGCCACCTGCCAAACACCACGGCTGTTAGAAGCGGGCTCCATCACATGAGAGCTAACTGGGGCCAACTGGAAAAGACCCCAAGCAGTCTCAGCCCTGGTGGCCCACCCTAGCCCTGATGATGGGCACAAACACAGAGAACACAGATCTCCTTGGGTGAGGAGGGTTTCTGCCAACTTGTGGTACTCTCCCAGTGCAGGACAGGACACAAGGGGATATGTCAGATATGCTACAGCTGGGACCTGAGGCCCTGGCAGGAGGAGCCCGTGGCTCCTGCACATCCGGCCGGGCATGGCCTGCTCCACGGCTGCTCCGTGAACCCTCACCCAGCACCTCCAGCGGTGACTGGCGCTGGGCGTCCAGCAGCTCCACGTACTGCTCCGCCAGCCTCTGCGACAGACCCGAGGCGGCCGAGACGGAGAAAGGCACGATGGTCTGGCCGTAGGGCTCCAGAGTCAGCCTCAGCAGGGAGGAGTCCCTGGGTCCCGGGAAGGTCTTGGCCACGATGAGGGCGAAGGCGGTGAAGATGAGAGGCACGAGGAACTGCGCAGCCACCATCTTCCAGTTGCGCCAGCTGTACATGGCGCGCTTCATGAACATGGCGTAGAACTGCTGGCAGCACAGGTAGAACTGGAAGGGGAGAAGACAGGTCAGAAACTGTAGAAAGCCCCATCGACCACATCACCCCACCCAGCTGATGGGGGGAACAACCCCAAAACCACCTCCCCGTCCTGCCCACGAGCCCACAGCAGAGCCTGCTCTCTGGCCAAGCCTGAAGAGGGATTAGCAGGGCAGCTGCTGGATTCCAGCACAGTCAGTTCATCAAACTCCACGGCTCCCCAATGGGATGCGGTCCCTTTAGATCTAAGGTGACCTTTACCTTCCTCCACCTCCTCTCAGCACCTGAGGTTCACAAACGGTTACTGCAACATGGCTACCTGCCAAAGCCACCGGGCTGAGACACCTGGGAGCTCCCAGCCTGGCCCCTGTAAGCATCATCCTTACTTTTTACACCCAGGAACATCTTTCTCCCCTTCTGTCTTTGAGACGTGCCCTTGAAAAGAGCAGTGTAATTTATCACTGGCACAGGCAGCGGGGCACCAAGGGCTGCCAGGGATCTGAAACACAAACCTGGCGAGGGAGGGAAGATGTTTTTTCTTATCTCCCTGCTGGGAGTCTCGAGTGATGTAGCAACAGCAGGTGAAAACCACTTTAGATCACTGGGGACACCTTCAAGAGCATCTCTGTAGGCCTCAAGATTAACATGAAGAGGATGGCAGTGACCAACCCCAACAACCCTAAAAATAATTTGCCCTAAAGATGCTGATCTTCCAAACCACATGCAATTAGACCAGCCAGGGGGGAGGCTCCACCTGGTAACTCTGCTCCAAAAAATCCCTTCGCGTGCCCTCTGCATTTCCGTTGCTCCGACAGCCCCAGCACTCACCCCGGTGTTGAGCTTGATGCTGGAGCAATCCTCCGTAATGAGCGCTCCACTGTCATCCGTCATATCCGTCATGCCGCTCAGGCTGCTGGAGTCATCCATGGCCCAGTCATTGGAGCGTCTCTCGTGCTGGTACTGGAGAGCAGGCAGCTGGATGGCCTGGATATCCATGCTGGAGTCCACCAGCTTCCCAACCCTGTGCCAGGAGGGAAAGCGGGTGATGAAATGTGGATCCAGGCAGGATCCTGGGACAGATGGATCCAGGCTGGGGAAGCCAAACCCAAGAGACAAAACCCAATGTGTGCCCCAGATGGCTGTGTAGGACACTGCCATCACCAAAGCACCCGGGGACTGGCCATCACCAGATGACACCCCACCAGGGCCAGCCTCTCTCTTGCCTACCTCAGGAAGACTTCCTCCATGGTGGTGACCGAGGCGCCGTAGCTGGCGATGCCCAGCTCCTCCCGCTTCTGCTCCAGCTCCGTGAACAGGGCCTCAAACCTGAACAGAGGAGCGAGGCATTAGATGCTGCTGCTCCTGACAGGTTAAGACCCTCTGGGCATCAGTCCTGCAGAGGTTTGAGTCCTGCAGCCACCTCTGGGGCTGCCACAGCCCCCCCGTCCCCCAGGAGAGCAGCTTTTGGGCTCCATCTCCTGCTCTTTCTTGCCACAGCAGCCACTGCCCATCCATGTATTTGATTTCAGAGCCAAACCAACCTGTCTCCCTTTGTGCCACCCTCTGCCCCGCAGCCGTCACCAGCTCAGCAACCAGTGCTGTCTCATGGTGCATGGGCAGTGACACAGTGGGCATGGGGACACGACAGCAATGTGCCAGCAGACACAGGGGAGGACAGCAGTGAAAGAAGGAACCGAACCCAGTTTTCCAAGACCAGTAATGTAGCCAAGGGCTTGTGCTTCCTCCTACACCTTCCCAGAAGATGCAGAGACCCTTTCCAGCAAGCCCCCTGTGCAGATGGGGGGACCCCCAGGGGAGGGAGAGCAGGGGACGATGGCGTTACCTGTGTGTGCTCTCCTTGGGCAGGATGAAGGACAGCTCTGCCCCGGCATTGCTCTCCATGGTGGCGTTGGGCACGTACTGACAGATGAGGCGGGAGATCTCCCCCAGGTTACAGTAGGGCTCCTTCACCATCACCATGTGATATCCTGCCCCTGGGCAGAGCCACAAGAGAAGGGAGAGGAGGGTAAATGGCAGCCCAGGGCTGTGGGCTGTGGACACGATGTAGAGGCAAGCATGGGGATGGCCCTCAGAAGAGGCAGAACAGCAGGAGAGGGAGCAATCAGCCATCAGACAAGGAACAGTGCTCCCCCCTGCCCTATATCCCCCCTCCTGCTCCGCCCTGTCGAGAAGACATCGAGCAGAGCCTGCCTCCTCCTCCCTTACCATATTTACGCTTAAGGAAGAGCGAGGAGCCGCAGCACTGCAGCTCGCCCTTGGCCATGATCGCTATGCGGTCCCCCAGCAGGTCAGCCTCGTCCATGAAGTGGGTGGTCAGCAGGATGGTGCGGTTGCTCCTCTGCTGCTGCAGGAGGTCCCACGTGGCCCTGCGAGAGGCTGGGTCCATCCCCGACGTGGGCTCATCCAGCATCACCACCTGCAGAGAGGAGACGGGTGCTGGTCAAAAAGGAGCAGAGAGAGGCACAACAGCGCAGGAGGGGGCAACCCCAGGGCCCAGAAGGAGCCTTGAGCTCCCAACATGCATGCGATGATCTTGCTTGGGGGAGCAGCTACCAGGCAGAAGAGCTGCACTGCAGCCTCAAAGTGTTGTCCTCAGAATTGTCCCCCTTTGTGGAGGTGCACCTGAGCCCTCCTCACTGCCCCTGCATCTCCCATTGGCTCACCATAGCTGAGGGACAGCCTCAGAGCCACCAGAAGGGCCTATGTTGGCCCATGGAGAGAGGTTGGAGGTGAGACCCGTCGCAGATGCTTGCCTTGGAGTCCCCGATGAGGGCGATGCCAATGGAGAGCTTGCGCTTCATGCCACCAGAGAGCGCCTTGGTCAGAGAGTGGTGCTTGTCCTCCAGGTTGAGGATCCTCAGGATGTGGTTGATCTCCTCGGGGCACTTGGAGGGTGGGTACCCCTTCAGCTGCCAGACAGGGGGAAGGGAGGGTTAAGCCTGGCTGCAAGGGTGTCGCTGGCAAAGACCCTTCCCACCACATCAGGCACCATCACCACATCAGGGACCCCACCACGGTCCCTCCTCCACACCCAGGCAGGAAAGCGGGGAAGCACAGAGAACCACAGGGGAACCACCTCCCTGGGCACCCTGGGCCAGTATCTCACCACTCACAGTGTAAACAATTTCTTCCTTCTATCTAGCCTGAATTTCCCCTCTTTTAGTTCAAAGCCATTACTCCTTTTCTTATCACAACAGGCACTGCTAAAAAGTCTGTCCCCATCTCCCTTTTAAGTCCATTTAAGTACTGAAAGGCTGCAATAAGGTCTCCCCGGGGCCTTCTCTTCTCCAGGCTGAACATCCCCAACTCTCTGAGCCTCTCATAGCAGAGGTGTTCCACCCTCTGATCATTTTTGCAGCCTCCTCTGGACCCACATGATGGATCTCACCATGCTTTCCCAGCCTCAGGAAGCCACTGGGCACTGCAGGGTCCCTCCCCCATGGCTGGCTGCCCCCAAAATGCTGTACTCACCCCTGCATAGAAGTGGAGGTGCTCTTCCACCGTCATGTTGTCGAAGAGGACATCGTGCTGGGGACACAGGCCCAGGCTGCGGCGGATGAGGACCATGTCCTGGGAGATCTCATAGCCATTGATGTAGGCCTGCCCACTCGTCGGGGAGTGCAGACCTGGGAGGAGCAAGAGGCAGCGACCTTGGTTCAGGGCTGAGGACAACCCCGGGCAGCAAAGAACCAGCGGAAAGGTGCTGGTCCTGCCCAGCGTCCCCCCCACCCCAGCTTTCTGCCAAAAGTTGGAACAAACCGGGGCACAGCAGCTTTCTCCTCCCACCTATGCTGCACAGCATCCATAGGCTGGACACTGGGTGGTGGAGCTGGCAGTGCCCCAGAGCGGGCAGGCAAGGAGTGAAGTGGGCAGACAAGCCTGACAGCCGGCCAGGGCAGGCCAGGGCAGACCTCCAGGGAAGGTCCTGAGTGCCCTGCACTGGCAGGAGCAGCACTGAGTGATGGAACAGTGAAGGACAGCCATCGAAGGTCACCACATCCACCATGCCAAAATAGGCTGCCCAGAGCTCAGCAGCTCAGGAATGAAGACAAACAGTTCTTGGCCCAGGCCCTCCCTGCCTTATCATGACAAAGCCTGCAGAGATCCATCCTACAGTGGGTCCTTTCTCTTCTCAGGGCTCTCCAACACTAGTTGTCATTTCCCCTTCCAGCTGATCCCAATCTATGGAGGGCTGAGCAGGGATCCCCGCTCTCCCTCCACCTCCCCAGGCAGCAAGGTGCCTCTCAATACCCCAGCACCCCTGGCCAACAGCTTAGGGAACCAAAGGTGTCCCAAGGAAGAGCAAAAACCCCTCCCCAACCTCAGAGATGGGGTTCATCTCCCCTTTACAAGTCAAGCCATCAGCCCTGCCCCACATGACAGCCCCACAGCAGAAAATGGCTCCTACCAGTGAGCATGGACAGAGTGGTGGTCTTCCCAGCACCATTGTGTCCCAACAGGACGGTGATCTGCCCTTCGTACATGTTGACTGTTAGGTCCTTGACTGCCTCTTTCATCTTGTTTCCCACTTTGAAGACCTGGGGAGATCATGTTAACAAGGTGATGCTGTGCTCCAGGCACGTGCTCTCAGATCTGCTCTCCCCGCTCAAAGCCCATGATGCTCACGTGGTGTTGGTGTTAGACACCAGGTCTATCTCAGCTTAAATACAGACATCACTGCACCTCCAAGTACCAACACTTCAACCCCCAGCAAAATGCAGCCAGCTCTGGGGAAGAGCTTTACCTGCCTTAGAGCAGCCAAACACCACAGCCCTGGACAGGGAGGGCAGGAAGGGGCCTGCAGGCAGCAATTTTTTTCAAAAACAACATTATGATGTGTTTGTGCTGGGCTGGGCACTCGGTACCTTGGAAAGGTGCTTTATTTTGATTCCTGACACGAGGTCAACAGGTTCCTCCTCAATGTACTGGCTCTTCAGGGCTTTCTCGGGGTCCTCCTCCTCCTCCTTCTCTTTTCCCACGACGGTCCTGGGGCGCCCGCACCAGTATGAGGGCTGATGGAAGAAGGCAAAGAAACTCAGGCACGACAGAGACAAGCCCTTCTCCTGAGCCTTGGCCACCCTCCTCCTCCCACACAGATGCCTCCCAGGGATCTCCATGTCTGCTGTCCTCGGCCTGAGTGTTACCAACCAGCACATGTTCAGCAGGAAGATCAGAGGATGAAACTGCTCCTCCTGCCCTGCTGCCTTCCCCTGCTTCTCCCTGACAGCAGGGCTGCCCGTGATTACACCAGCAGCTTTTCCTCACCTTCATTCTCATGGAAAAGGTCAGAATTTTGATGAGAAGCAAAACTGCTCAGGCAGAAGCACCCTGCCCAGAAGAGCCCACGCCATGGATGACCATCCCCTCTAAAAACCCTGACATACACTAAACACAAAAAGCCTGGGGTCCAGCTGCTGCAATTACAGCCTTTTCTTTTTTTTTTTTTTTTTTTTGGCCTGGCTCTCTAGGAATGAAAATAAGCATTTGGGACCTTAAACAACTGTGGAAACAGCAATTCAACAACTCCTGGACCCAAAACCAGCATAGCTTTTGGCGGACAGCTGGGTCTGTGCTATCCGTGTCTGGCTGCAACAGGGAGTGGGATGCTGGGGTGAAACCTTGTCGGGATGAGGAATGTAAAGGGGAGGAGGAAAAGCCTCCTGATCAAATAAGAGACACGATGGCAGGATGCAAACTGACTGCCTCGCTGTGGCTCGAAGAATTCCCAGCCGGCAGCAGAGCTGCAGTAACGGCCGCCGAGGGCCATGCCAAGCATTCGAGCTGGCAGAGGGAGGGCAGCTCAGCTGACGGGGTGACAGTCGTCCCCTGTCCCCTGTCCCCAGCGTGTGGGGGCTTGGCAGCGGGACACAGACCGCCTGGATCACAGCGCTCAGGGAGTTTCAAATGACCAGATCTGGTTGCTCTCACCCAGGGCTTCTCTCCAACGCTTTCGAGTGGGCACAGAGACACTTAACACCCTGCACACCAGCAAGAGTTGGGATAACGATTTAAAGCCAAGAAGATCCCCATATTCAGTAAAAAACATAGGGCTGCATCAGCCTTTCTGAGGACATGCTGCAAACCGCTTCATTTTGGAGGCCAGATGGTGCCACCCCACCATTAGTCTGGCCCACTGTGTGGGGACCATCCCCGAGCGATGCCCGACAAGCCCCCTGGAGGGGTTCCTAAGCAGTGCTCACCGTCAAGAAGAAGTACCACGGCTGTGGGACGCCATACTCCCCTGGAAAGACGGCCTCCACGTACCAGGCCACCATGCCGTAGAGCACCGAGTCCAGCAGCAGCATCCCCAGCACCTGCGCTAAGGTGAAGTTGTCGTCCACGCTGACGGGCTTCATGAGGTCCCTCCACTGAATGCCGGTCCCTGCAACACACAATGCCTGCCTCTGCGTCCCCAGAAGGACAAAGTGCTCCCCAAGACTATTGGAAAGCATCCCCTGCCCTAATTCATGGCTCGGTTATGAGGAGCACGTGCTCTAGAGTCCCTTCTAGCCCTTTCCCCAGTTCAAGAAGGACAGGCAACTGCTGGAGAGGGTACAGCAAAGGGCTACAAAGATGATGAGGGGCCTGGAGCATCACTCTTGCGAGGAAAGGCTGAGGGACTTGGGGCTTTTTAGTCTGGAGAGGGGGGATCTGATCCACAGCAATAAATACTTCAAGGGTGGGTGTCAAGAGGATGGGGTGGTCTTTTTTCAGTGGTGCCCAGGGACAGGACAAGAGGAAATGGGCACAAACTTGAATGTAAGAAGTTCCACCTAAACATGAGGAGAAACTTCTTTCCTGTGAGGGTGGCAGAGCCCTGGAAGAGGCTGCCCAGAGAGGTGGTGGAGTTTCCTTCTCTGGAGACATTCAAACCCCACCTGGACACGTTCCTGTGGGACCTGCTCTGGGTGGCCCTGCTCTGACAGGGGGTTGGACTGGATGATCTCCAGAGGTCCCTTCCAACCCCATGTGATTCTGTGAGAAATGGAGGGAGAAGAGGCACTGACATCTGGAGGCTCCCCACCCCATCATGCTTCTTCCATCACGTTCCCTGCAGTTACCCAGGGAAGAAGCAGTCTCTCCTCCAGCCATTGTCCCTGCGTCACCACAGCCACCTGTTTAGTGCTTTGCAAAAGTATGGCTTCTGCTGGAACCAACAGCAAATTCTTATTAATATAGAAATTAAAGATATATATTGTAAAGATCTATATTGGGAAGGAAGAAACGTAATGGATTCTTGATCCTTAGAACAGAATTTGCTTTGTAATTAAAGCCATGATGGTACTTTGCACAGCCCAGACTGCCAGGGGCATGGGTTTGGAGGGGCAGAGCCCTGGTGCTGATAAGACCTGTGGGAGCAATCAGCAATTAGCCCTCCTGCTCTCCTTAGGAGCAGGAAAGGATGTCTTGACAGAAGCAGGAATTTCTCCTTGACTTCTTTCCACTCTTCACCCCACACACAAGCCCGTCCCAACACACTGCAAAGAAAGGAGACACTTGCTCACCTTTTCCTTCGAACATGCCTATGAGCTGTGCCCCCATGGCCATGGCTACGTTGGAGATGAGGCAGGAGGCCAACTTCTGGCTGTGGGACATCAGGTCGTAGCGGGGTGAGATGAAGAAGTATGGAATGTAGGAGAAAAAGTAGAGGAAGCCGCCAGCGGCAGCCGCAACATTTGCTGCCAGCACAGAGAAAAGAGGGAGAATGTTAATAACACATTGATGCCGTATGTTGACACATAAATGTGTCTCACCAGCTTCCCACCTAGGGAGATCCAAGCCTTTTGCACCAAGCGGGGCAGGACGAGGATGAGCCCACCTCCCATGGCAAGGCAGGAGCAGCACAAGACCCTGACCCTGTGGTGGGCAGCTGCAGAAGCACCCTGATCCTACAGGGTGCCCATCCCAGACCAGAGCACTCTGGGGCCAAGACAGCCAGATAATGTCCCAGCACATGAGCTTGTCTGGTTTGGGCAGCGACCGTACACATGTCCCTTCCCATACAGTGTAGGAAAAATCCAGCCCAAAAAAAGGCAAGAAAGCCATCCCTGCTCTGTGTGTCAAAGCAATTTATCCAACACAGAGCCCTGTGCAACTCCACGTAACTCTGGAGCTGGCCCTGCTTTGAGCAGGATGGATCGATGACCTCCAGAGCTGCCTCCCAGACAAAATTAACCAAAGATTTTACAGACTTCCACCCCCACCCCCCCAGCCCCAGCAGGTCAGCAATGCAAGGAAGCAACCAGGGAGGGACTCACCTCTCGAAAAGAAGGTGCTCACCATGAAGTTGAAGGAAATGGAGGAGATGGAGAAGATGGCGAGGAAGGTGAACACCAGCGTGGGGTTGCTGTTGGTGAGCACTGCTCCCTGCTCGCTCACCTACCAGAGAAAATCTGTTTACGCCCGGGGCTGCTGAGGCTGGCCATGGCTGTGGGCACGTGCGGGCAGCCAAGACCTGATGTTCTCCAGGGGTTAAAGACAAACTGAGATCTGGGTGAGAATGCCCAGAACTTCCTAGACCACTCCAGAGGGAGGAAATAGAGGTTTGCCCTTGTGTGATGTGAGGGTCTAAGAGGCAGGGGACACCTTGCTCAGCATCCC
The DNA here is from genome assembly GCA_004320125.1 of Scolopax mira. Taxonomy (NCBI): domain Eukaryota; kingdom Metazoa; phylum Chordata; class Aves; order Charadriiformes; family Scolopacidae; genus Scolopax; species Scolopax mira. The sequence continues at coordinate 7,397 of BJBW01013770.1, read as the reverse complement.
AGCAGCCACCTCCTCCTTCTCCTGGTGTAGGTACAAGCAGAGAGGAGAGCTCGAGTGCCTTCAAGGGCACGCAGGGCTGTGGGAGCAGGGTGGTCGCACTCTGAATGGGACTCCCCGGTGCCCGCAGGGCTCCCACTCCCCAGCACCCTCCTGGGAAGGTCACTCCTGCTGTGTTGCGGGGGGCAGTGCTGCCCACCCAGCTCTGGAAAAGCCTAACACCAGCCTCCATTATGCACGGGCAGGAGTCCTGAGACACCAGGACAATCCAGCTCATGGCAGAGAAGCCTTGTCATGCCTGTGCCCTGCCAGAGCTTCTGGCCTGCAGAAGGGTGGCCTGGGGAAACACACTCACCTGGACACAGAAGAGCACAGTGACGAAAAACACGGACACCAGGAGGAAGAGGAAGAACATGAGGAACCAGGCGCTCCAGTGCAACCAGTTGCTGAGGCCCATCATGTGCATGTACTCCTGAAGGGAAGTCACCCCGTCACCCAGAGCTGCACCCTCAGCTCCCAGAGTGAGGCGAAGGCCCTGGTCAGGGAGGTGGTGGTGATGGTGGCTTTACCCTGCAGCACTAGTGAGGGAGGTGGCAGCCCCAGGTGCCACCAAAGTGCTTCTGTGCAACCTTCACCATGACATGGTGTCCACCACCTCCCTGGATAGGGGCTGCCACCACTGCAGGAGAACATCTCCCCAAAGACCTGAGATGAACCCAAAACCACAGCAGCTGGGGCCAGCAGGGCCACCATAGCCACCTGGCAGCGGGGCAGAGGGCAGGACAACCCAAGGCCCTGGGGAAGCCAAGCCCTGCACACTCAGCCCCACTGTTGCAACCACCACATCAGCTAAGCTCCATCCACCCCCACAACACAGCTCAGACACACGGGGTTCCACAGGCCAAACACAAAGACCTGGCTTCCCACACCCCGAACTCCTGAGTCTACAAAGCTCTGGAATCCACCAACTGTTGCCCTCTTCTCTCCAAACCACCTTCCAGCCCGAGGGAAACACCAGCCCCTCGGTCCAGCAGCCCTGGCCGCACGGCAAGGAGAGCCCAACCGCATCCCAGCGGCTGGATTAGCGACATTCCTCCCTGGGCTTGCTAATCCCCTGCCATCCCCACCTCCTGCCCTCCAGCCCGGCTCCAAACCCGACGGGGAGTTTGTTCCCAATTTAAAGGCAGCACCCGCTGGGCAATGCCGCAAAGGGAGGGGGGGCATCCAGAGGTGCCACTGCTCCTGTTACCTTCAGCTTCTTCTCCTTCTCGTGGACGACGGCGCGGACGATGTTGAGCGAGGTGTAGGTGAAGCTGAGCATGAGCAGCAGGGGCAGCTGGTTCTGGATGGCGAGGAGGAAGAGGTCGTTGACATAGGCCGGGTAGGGGAAACGCTGCACCACCACCGAGATGTTCTCCAGCAGGCTGGAGGAGCTGGCGTTGGCGTGGTACTGCATGATGGCCCTGTCCACTGCGTGCTGCACCCCCAGGAAACCTTCTCGCATGTAGCCTGCAGGGCAAGAAGGAGACCAGGGAATAGAGATGGGTCCGGGCTGTGGAGGGAGAGGAGAGAGAGGGGAAGGAAACAGCCTTGGAGGGAGGGATGGCTTGGGAAGAACAGGGAGGGGGGAAAAAAGGACCTTGTAGGAAAAGCAAAATAAACCTCACTGAACAACCACCCTCCCGCAGACACAGAGGGGCTTGGGAGGGACCTGTATCACAGCAAGTGAAATCTCTCATCATCATCGTTCAAAAGCAGCCAGGAGTTGAGTTGAGTCAGGAAAACTCAACACAAACTGCAGTCACCTGCGGGGGAGATTCTCCTCCAGCAGTCACCGCCACCGGCCTCGCTGAGCTTGTACTTCATCCCTTTTTTTTTGTAAACCAAGAGAACACAGGCTACTACAGATTCTGGTGAGGAAGAATATATCCTGCTACTCACTATTTAGCTTAAATTTTTGTGCCTTAGAAAACACTGGAGGACTTTTCAACTAGTTTATTTCTAGGTGGGATTTCTGTTCCTCGAACAGAAACTCAAATTCTGTTCAAAAAGCCCCACACGAGCACTTGTAAAGTTGGGGTTTTGGTTTTTTTTTTTTAAAAATAACCTAGACAGAGAAGGGAAAGAATAAGAATATGAGATCATCCACCACGTTCTACAGCAACTAATTTGCTAAGTGAACAGTGTGGGCAGGGAAGTGACACGGGGCCCTGGTCACCGGGACATTTGAACCAGGAGGTATCTGCTCCTGCTCGGGTTTATTTACGCTGCCCGAGAAAAACCTGTTTGTCCGCTTTCTGGGCCTCAATCTTTTTCCTTGACACGACTACAGAGGGATGGAAGGAGAAACCCAACCCAGGGAAGTTACCAAAACTTCTCAAGGCAGCGCCAGCCCCAGGAGCTGCCTCCTGCTCCGTCAGTGGTTTGGCTTCCTTCAAAAACCTACGCTCAAACCACAGAATCGCTCTATTCAAAGCAAATTTAAGCAGCACGATAAACACTGAGCATTTTGGACCCTGAAATAGATTTGCCACTACAAATATAAAAAGAAATAAATATTAACTTAAAGAAAAATTCATGTAAGTAAAATGTATTCTTATCCAACCCTGCTAAGCAAAGGTACCCAAGGTCAGTGGCACCCAAAGAGTCAGGAGATAAAATTTGAATAAATATTACAAATAATAAATATTTAAAATATTTAAATAAAATTAATCCATTTTAGAATCATAGGATCACAATAATTTTTTTTTTAAATTAAATTATTTATCTTAAAACTCAGAGCCTTTGTGCTGAATCTCAGAGCCACTGGCAGTGCCCAAGGACTCACAAGATAAAATTTGAATAAATACGAATAAATATTATAAATGATAAACAGAATAAATATTTTAAATATTCAAGTAAAATTAATTTGGTTTAAAATTTTTTTTTGTAATTGAACAATTTATTTAAAAGCTCAGAGCCTCAGTGGATCTCTGTCAGGAGCTGAGCTGTTGTATGGAAAATCTCTGTGGCCACGCAGTAGCCCGCAGCGGAGGAGAGGTGGCCCTCACCCGGCGTCCCCCCATCGGCAAACTTGGCCTCGCGAGGCCCGGGCAGCTGGAAGAGGGGGAAGAGGTAGCTGGTGTGCCAGTCCCGGTCCAGGTTGGGGTTCAGCCCCGTCTGCTCGCTCCGCGGCGCGTTCCTGGGGCTGTACTTGAAGCGCAGCTCATAGTCCACCTGGAAGGAGCACACCAAGGTGAGGCGACGGCGGGTGGCGGAGGGGAGGGGGACCCCGCCATCCCCCCTGGCTGTGTCCCCACTCACCTGGAGGGGCAGCGGGGCCGAGCTGTGCGGGAAGTGGTGCTTGAAGACGACGGCGGCCAGCACGCTGCCCGAGCGGTTGTCCGACTTGACGTACTCCTCGAAGTCCCGCTCCGAGGCAAAGCCCTGGGCTGCAGAGCAGGGGAAAGACAGGGATGAAGGCACAGAGCCTGGCAACCCCACGGGGCTTGGCCACCACCCCCCAAAACATCACCTCGGGTCAGGACACAAGGGATGGGCTCCAGCCAGAGCTGGGAAACACCGCGGGGATTCATATGGAATGCTGCTGCACCCATCCCAGGGCATGCAGACAATCCCTCCTCCTCCTCCTCCTCCTCCAGAGCCAGCTCTCCTTCCAGAGAAAATCCTAACACTATCTTCAGTTTGGAACGTGAAGCACCACATTTTCTGGGCAACAGGATCTCCAAAAATACTTTTTCTCTGGGAAGTGAGAGACACTTTCTTTAACTATTTTTGGGCAATATTTGTCTAGATGGAAACTGCATCAAAATGCGACCAAAAAATTAAAACAAAATCCTGTTATTTTAGTGAAATAAAAGTGTTGCCTTGAAGTTCTGAAAAAAACCAACGATGCATGCCAGGAAGAGCATCAGGTTTGGCACTGCAAGAGGGGAGATGGAGCTGAG